>PVJN01015210.1:0-44896 GCA_004026805.1 Lasiurus borealis | reverse complement strand
CGAGCTGCGGTAGTCGTCGCGGTCCACGCGGAAGGCGGCCACGGCCTCGCCCAGCTCCTCCTTCAGCTCGCGGTTCAGCCCGTCCTCCAGGCTGCTCTCCGGGAAGTTCACGAAGCCGCCGGGGAAGCCCAAACGCCCGTCGAAGCGCATCTGCATCTGCAGGGCGGACAGGGGAGCGGGTGGGTGGGGTGGGGTGACTAGGGGGCGCCGGGGGGCAGGTTAGGGAGGGAGGGAGGGAGGGCGGAGGGCGGGGAAGGGGCCGGCGCGCCCCCTCCTCACCAGGATCGCGTAGCGCAGCGGGATGCGGCGGAACAGCAGCCCCGGGTCCGGGGCGTAGAGCAGCGCGTGGCACGCGTGCCGCCACTTGGCCGTCATCTCCAGGGCCTCCTCCAGCTCCAACCGGCGGACCCCCGCGGCCCGGCGCTCCAGCGTGGCCCGGCGCGCCATCGCGGCCCGGCCGGGCGCTCCCCCGCCACCACCACCACCACCACCAAGGCCGGGCGCGGCCCCACCGGCGGTTTAGGGGGCCCACGTGGGCAGCTGCTGGCGGGGCTCAGCCTGGACCAATCCGAGCCTGGGCCCGGCGGCGAGGACCAATCCATGCCGGGCTCAGGCCAGGCGGCAGCCAATCAGGGCGGGGCTCGGGTGACGTCCCGGGCGGAGGGACACCGGGAGCCTGAAACCCGCCGCTGGACTGGGCCTCGGGGCAGCCCGGCTGCGGGGCCGGTGAATTGCGTCTCCTCTCCTCTTGGTGGTGCTTCCCGAGCCTGAGCAGGATTTGATTAGGGACAGATCCTGGGAGCCGGGGGAGCATAAGGGGACGATCAGGGAACTAACTGCCTCCGGTTTGGTCTGGGTGGTACGGGAAGGACGCGGGCTGGGTGAGTGTTAGGAAGGAAGGGAGGCCCCGCCAGCTGGTGTGGCTCAGTGGTTGAGGGTCGACCTAGGAACCGATAGGTCACGGTTTGAATCCTGGTCACAGGGCACATGCCCAGGAGGAGGGTGGATGCAGGAGGCAGCCGATCAATGATTCTTAGTTTCTCTCTCTCCTACCCTCCCCCCTCCTCTCTGAAACATTATATATATTTATATGTATATAATAAATATATATATGTGTGTATATAATAAATATATATGTGTATGTTATACACACACACACACACACATATATATATGTATGTATGTGTGTATATATATATATATATATATATATGTAATGAAATGGGGCGGAGTTGGCCTTCCTGGCTTCCTGGGGCAATGGTGGGCGAGGAGGGATGGTGTCACTCTCCAAGTTGTGGAATTGTGGAGACTCCTTGGCTGATTGGATGTTGGGAGAGAATGATACTAGGATGAGGTCAAAGTTTATGGTCTGGGTGGATGGTGGTGCCTTTTTTTAATCCTCACCCTAGGATGTGTGTGTGTGTGTGTGTGTGTGTGTGTGTGAGAAGAGAGAGAGATCCATTGCCTCCCATATGTGCTCTGACCGTGGATCCAACCAGCAACCTGGGTATGTGTCCTGACTCTTCAGTGTACTGATGGACACTCTAAAGACTTAGCAACACTGGCCAAGGATAAGGTGGTGTCATTTTTTTTTTTTTTTTTTTGAGATAGGGATTTAGGAGGGGTAGCCAAGGAGAACTGTAGTTCTAGTCAAGAATTGGGAGTGGCAATAGGCAGGTAGGATCCATGAAGTTGCAGTAGGCAGACAAGAGCCATGCCAGGATGGTGGGCCGGATCACCAGAGCAGAAAGTCCCCTCACATATCCTTGGTTATGCAGTTAGACCCCCTTGACCTTTTCTCCCTGCGGCATGTTGCTAGTCATGCAGGTTAGACCCCCCTTAGAGTGGGGAATAAACAAGGGGACCTGAGAATAGCCCTTAAGCATTAAGTCTTCAGAACAATGCGGTTCTGATCCATATCAAACACATCTAGGCCTCCGTTGTGTTTCAGCTCCTGGCCCAGAAAAGCAGCAAAAGCAGACAAGGAATGCCATACCTGGCATCAGGACCAGCTGTGATAACTAATGGCTCTGGTGCCACAACCCTCAAAGGCCACATCTGGAAAGCTGATGAATATTCTAGCGAGATCCACCCCTGGGACTTTCCCTAAAATCCCCATCCTTCAAACAAAGCCCTTGGGAAGGCTTGGGGAACACTCTAGTACCTTTCCTGGCACAATACCTTTCTCTTTCTCTTTCTCCTCAACTGCAAGGACCCTTCTTTTGCCTCTGGAATTTGTTTCCTAAATCCATCTCTCCTATGGTTCACTTCCACCTTTGTGACTTTCTAAGTAAACTTTCATAGTTTGAGTCTTGGCTCTGTATTTTTGTTTTTGTTTTAAATTTTCATCAGATGATATGTTTTTATTGATTTTAGAGAGGAAGGGAGAGAAAGAGGAGGGGAAAAGCGGAAAGAGGAGTGAGAGAAACATTAGTGTGAGAGAGATATATCTACTGGTTGCCTCCAGTTCAGACTCGACCTGTTCATACTCGAACCAGAGATTGAACCCACAAGCTAGATATGTGCTCTGACCGGGAATCAAACCCACAACCTTTTGGTGCATGGATAACACTCCAACCAACTGAGCCACTCGGCTAAGGCACAGTAAAATGAATTTTAATGTCTCCCCCTTTGAGAGGCGGGGGTGTGTGTGTGTCTGAATTCTTTCTTAGCCAGAACTCAAGTTCTGAGGTTGCTAAACCAAGGTCACCGATAACATTCTGGTGTTCCTTTCACCTCTGCCAACAAAATTTTCCAAGGAAGGGTAAGTGAGGAAAGAGCTGTGGGTGAAACCCTGTGGGTACAGGAAGGAAAGTGAGGAAGATTTAGAGGTAGAAGAAGTGCTTAAGGCTTTCTGGACTTACCCTCACATACTCATCTAGCTGTGAAGGAAGGTGGGGGGCTACTCGGGACCTGATGCTGAGGGACAAGGATTCAGGATCTCTCACCCCAGCCCAGGCCTTTCCCACCTTTTCTGAGGCTCTGCACTCTATGCAGATTACCTCTTCATCCATAGTCAACATTTATTACACGGAGGAAAGGATGAGGCGGCTCCTTGAGAGGACCTGGGTTTAAAGTCACAGCCTCTAAGTGACGGTATGGGACAAGGGAGAGCCCAAGAAGCCACCCAGACGCAGGCCTGTGGCCTTAGCATCATTAACTGCCAGATCCCCAGGTGCTCAACTGTTACAGGGAAATACCAACAACCTATTAGGAATGTTGAGAGGTTTACAGCATTCAGAACGGTGCCGGTACCAAGCAAAGGTAGGGTCCTTGGGGTTGTTTTACACCACAATCATCAGGCCTCGGCACCCCTAGGAGAGAACGAGATGTCCCGGGGATCATCTCTGCTAGCTTATGGTCTTCTGAATGGCCTGGCATTTAGAGCATCTACCAACATCAGGCACTGGGTCAAGGTGATGAGACTGTGCCTGACACAGCTCATTACCCATCAGAGTTCTAGATATTCTAGGGACATCCATTTGGCAATGGCCCTGGGTTAAACATTAGAGTCACCTGGCAAAAGCTTACAGCAGTATTGGATCACAACTCAAGTCTGAAATTAATATCTGCATGTTCATTCTGATATGGACAACGCATAAGTAAATCCATGATGAGGAGAAATCTCTCACGCAGAAGAAGCTGAAATAATGTACTCCCCCTCAAGGAGACGGGACCCAAGTGCCCACTCCTTACATGTGAGTTGTGAATAGCGATCCCTTCCAAGAGGACAGTATGCAAACAGGTGTATGTGTTGGGGGAGAAACCTGACAAGCATTACTTTAGCCGGGGGATCAAGGTCAACGTCAACAGTGGTAAGTCATGCTGATAGTACGTCCTCTTGATAATCTGACGTGATGACTGTGATACTTAATGTCAATGGTCTTCCTCCCAACATGTCATAACCCCATCGAATCTTTAGAAAAGCATTAAACAAACCCCAGCAGAGGGACGCTCGACAAAACACCTGACCAGCGTGCCTCAAAACGGAAGGCCATCACACAAGGCAAGTCTGAGAACAACGAAGAGGACCCTCAGGATGCAGGACTACAAATGCAGCCCAGTATCCAGGATGGGACGCTGGATTAGAAAAGAGCATTAGATAAAAGCTGAGGAAATCTGAATAAAGCATGGACTTTGGTTAAGAGTAATGTATCCACATCGGTCCATTATTGTCACAAATATTAATGTGAGATGTTAATGAGAGAACTCTGTACTTTCTTCACAGTTTTTTTTAATCAATCTAAAACTTGTAAAAATAAAGTTTATTGTAAAAGAAATTTAGGAGGCTGCAATCAGCAAAATGTAGACTGAAGGAAACTTTACAAGATAAATGATGTGGTTTCTTCAATAAGTGAATTACAGAGGAGAAAGAGATGGAGGCAGAATCTCTACATTAAAGGGGATTGAAAAGACATGTCATTTTAAGTGATTGGTTTTATTTGGATCCTAATTTGAAGAAACAAACTTAAGGAGCCCTAGTTAGTTTGGCTCAGTGGATAGAGTGTTGGCCCACAGACTGAAGAATCCCAGGTTTGATTCTGGTCAAGGGCATGTACTTCATTTGCAGGCTCCATCCCTGGGCCTGGTCAGGGTATGTGTGGGAGGCAACCAATCAATGTGAGTCTCTCACATCTTGTTTCTCTCCCTGTCTCTCCCCTTCCCTTCCCTTCTCTCTAAAAATCAATGGAAAAATATCTTCAGACAATGATTAACAACAAAAGGTAAAACAGTGGCAGAAATAAGCAAAACTGACTAGATATTTGATACATAGGAATTATTGATCATTTTTAAAAGTATGATAAATGGTCTTCTGACTTTAAAAAGAGTATTTAAAATACTAAAATATGAAGATTTTCTTGCTACTTTAACATCTCGATATGGATTAAATACCTTTATAATTGAGTTTTGTGGTTTAAGTTTTAAGCACATGGAAGAATAAAAATCTTAGGATTCAACAAAGTAAAAGATTCTTTATCTTTTAAGATATGTGCTGAAATATTTATGAATGTTATAAAATAATTCAGTGGGGGGAGTGGTGAGAGCATAAATAAAATGTTGGAATGAATCAATCATTTTTTGAAGGTGAGTGGTGGTTTCATAACGGGCTTATTACATTATTCTCTTTACTTTTATGTAGTTTGATGTTTTCCATAGTAAAATGTTAAAGATCTTCTCTTGAAGTTTAAGGGAAAGGTTATAATTTACATTTGAATAAAGGTTTGCATTTCACAAAACTTTTCTTACAGACACAATCCCTTTTGGTCCAGGAGAGGGAGAGGGTAGGGTCTAGTCTCACTTTTTAGGCAGAAAAGAAGACTGTGACCAATGGCTACCACCTGCCAGGGAATTTCACTTAATCCTCCTAAAAACTTCCAGGTCTTTCAAATGCAAAGCTAAGTGGGGAGTTGTCACCAGCAAAGAGCTGCCAGTTAGAGCCAGTTGGGGTATATCCAAAAGGACTCACTGAAAGAGCTAAATACTTACGGATTTTTAGGCATTCACATACCTGAAGTCACCATGGGCAACCTTAAAGGAGGTGGTGTCTATAGAAACCAGCCCTGTTCTTGGTTCTTTGCAAGTCCAGCATCAAAAGCATCCTATGTGGCCTGGAGCTCATTAGGTGGATCTGTTTCACTGCCAGGACAGAACTTTTCATGCCTGGACCTCTTCACCTGAATACCCTATCAGCACCTCAGATCCAACACACCCAGGAATGAGCTTAGCATTTCTCCAGCCCCCACCCTGCCCATCTGCATCTCCTCTTGTGCCCCCACCTCTGCACGTAGCCCACCATCAGCCTAGTCACCCTTGCTGAAGACCTAGCAGTGCCCACACACAGTTCCTTCACCCCAATCCAGTCAGTCTTTGCTGCACTTCATCAGGTGCTCAGGTCTTCATCTTTTCTCACCCGGACTACACCACTCAGCGCCCTCCCTATCACGCCTACAGTCTCACCCTGCACTCCACACAGTTGCATGATCCAGCTAAAAGCCACTCTTTGCCCATACTTCAGGGGCTGCCCTTTTCTATAGGATACAGCAGAGTAAACTCAACAACCCCGCTCCCAGCTTTGCCTCCTGGACTAGTGATCTACTGCTGAGACATATTGTAAAGTGGAGCGACTTAACAATGGTGGGTCAGAAACTGAGAAATGATGTGGCGGGATGCTTCTGGCTCAGGGTTTCCGAGCAGGTTTTCGTCCAGATGTCATCAGGGCTGCAGGCAGATGAAGGCTTAAAGGCTGGATCCAGAATGAGTGCTTCCCAGGTGGGTCACTCACTGACATGGCTGGAAGTTGGTGCTGGCTGTTGGCAAAAGCCCCAGATTGATACCAGAGAGATGTCTCCATGCTTGAATGTCTGCATGACATTGTGGCCAGCCTCCTGCAGAGTGAAAGACTAAGAGAAAACAAGGTGGAGTCCATGTCTTTTATAGCTTTGTCTCAGAAGTCATATGCCTATAGCATCCTACTGGTCACACAGGCCACCCCGATGCAGTGTGAGTGGAATTACACAGCAGGAACACCGGAAGTGAGGATCATTGGGGGCCACCATACCTTCCTCTCTAACTTGACTCACACTTTATGGACCACCAGCACACAAAGAGTTCAAGTTCCCAGACCCCAATGCTGTGTCCTGTGTCTTCCATCAGTGTTCCCCATGCTTGCAAGATCTTTTCCTCCTTCTTATTTGCCTGGTGATTATTTTCGCCCAGCTTTTACTGAGATATCATTGAAAAAAAATTATTTATTTTTAAAGTCTACAATATGATGTTTTGTTACAGTATTATGCAATGATTATCACAAGCTAGTTAATATATCTCTCACCTCACACAGTTACCATTGTGTGTGTGTATATGTGTGTGTGTATCTGTGTGTGTGTCTGGTAAGAACACTTATGATTTACTTTCTCAGCAAATTTCAAATATATAATACAGTATTATCAACTATAGCCACCATTCAGTACATTAGATCTCCGGAACTCATTCATCCCACATAACTAACTTTGTATCCTTTGGCCAACATCTCCCCATTTTCCCTACACTCCCAACCAGTGGCAAGCACCATTCTTTTCTGTCCTTATAAGTTCAACATTTAAAGATTTCACATACATATGAGATCATGCAGTATTTGTCTTCTTCTGTCTCATTTATTTCACTTTGCATAACATCCTCCAAGTTCATCCATGTTGTTACAAATGGCAGGATTTTTTTTTTTTTTGAAGGCTAAATAATAATCGGTTGTGTATATATGTCACATTTCCTTTACCCATTCTTCTGTGGAGACACTTAGGTTGCTGTCATTGCCTGCTGACTTCTTATCATTCATGAGCCTACACTAATGCTTGGAACAGAATGTGAACTCGGTACGTGTTGACCTAAAATCCAAGTGCGGATTAGACCACACCCGTGGAAGGGATGGTCTTGGTTGGCTCCGTGTTCCTAGACAGCACTGTCTGGAAACCCGCCAAAAGCCAGGAAAGATGGTCCATGGTTCACTTGAGTGGCTTTGACAAAGTGTAGCCATGTTTTATTCTGAAAAGCCACAGAATCATTTAATTAGAAGTACATTTCCCCCTAAAGTAGTAAAAATCAATTCCAAAATGTATGAAGCCAGAGGATGTGATAACAAGTGTTAAGAGAAGGAATAGAGAGAGTGACTTCTGGAGAAGGAAGGAATATTGGTTAACTTATCGCCATAATAATACATAGTCAACAACCACAAAACCCCGAGGAGCACACAGCAACAAGCCTTTGCTTTTGGCTCAGGAGTTTGCAGGTCGCCGGAAGCCGCTCGGCCTCATGCCTTGGCTGGTACCACTCTGCCCATAGCTCTTGTCCTCTCCCATGATTGGCAGATGAGCTGGTGAGGCAGATGCACACAAGAACATACAATTAATTGCACTTGCAGTGTCTGCTTCTGAGGGGCCCCTCCGCCAAAACAGGCTCTGTGGCCAAATGTGGAGTCTTCATGGAGGCGGGAAGTTACAAGGGCAGAGTCAGGGGTCCAGGGAGGGGTGAACTGGAACTCAACACTCAATCTCTCAGAGCAGGAAAAAGCCACAGTTGTTTGGAAAGAAAACCATTTCGAGCTGCTGAAAGACTGTCCAACGATCCCTACAAATGCCCTTTGAAAAAATATATTCCTGTTGGAGTCAGGCTTTCGATGCTGCTGCATACATGTTCATGGCTCTGGTGCTCCTAATGACTGTTTATGGTAGGTTATTTTATAACGTATATTTGTTGGACCAAATTTCTGAATATCCTTCTGAAATCAGGAAAGAACTGAGTATCCTCAGGGTCTTGGTGATGCCGTTAATTTAGAGGTCACACAGGAGGGTTAAGGGAGTGAAGGGCATGGGGACATTGTGCATGGGCCTCGGAGACCACGCACCAGCTCCTCAGCGGCACTCTTCTTGGCTCTCTGAGCTCTTAGCTGCCTGACAGTGATTTTTAATCAAGCGCTGGCTGAAAATGGCTAAAAGTGTGTGCTCTTGGGGTGTGTTTGCATGGCAGTAGTAGACACTTAGAAGTCTAAAGAAACCTTCCGAGATGAATCTCCAATGATGGGAGATCAGGCGGCCTGATTATAAAATAAAATAATTTCTCCTCTAAAGTGGAGGACATCTTATAGCATTGAAAGCATTTCCCACATTATGGCGAACCCCATTACCAGTGCCATGCAATTAAACCTATTCTATTACCTTACTTGTTCGTTACAGCAATCTTCAGACAGAGGCAGGAAACTAAAACGCAGAGGAAATGACTTGCCCTGGACCACACAGTCGATGGCAAAGGTGGGTCTAGAATCCACATCATCTGGTATTAAGTTCATATTTTTCCTACATAGGCGGTGGCAGGTCACTTAAAAACATTCTTTACTGTGTGCCCCTCTGTGTCCCTTTCCCCATCCTCTAGCCCTGTCTCCGCCAGTCTCTTACACACACACTTCTCTTTGCCTCACTATTCAGTTTCGCCCCTGGCCTCATTCTCTTCGGACACATTAGCTGGCGATCCCATCCTCCTGAAAGAGCAGTTGGGTACGTTTTCCCCTTGAGCCACTCTTTAGTTTGCCAGCCTCCTTTATCCTGGGCCCCCTGTGGTGGCTGGACTCTTGTAATAGACATAGAGCTTCCCCTCCAGCCTCCTTCCAGATACATTAAATAATTAACTTCCATCATGCCCCTTTGTGTCTCTTATCTCTGCATCACCCAAAATAGCTGGTGGTGGCATTTCCTCTGCATAAATAGAAAGCAGAAAGGTCAATTGGCATTTGTGAAATATATGTATTTATTTATTTATTTATTTTTACAAAGCAGCAAGCTAGCAGGGCCCTTTTATTCCCTCATACCTGTGACTATTTTGTAACAAGCGTCTTCCTAGTTCCTAAATTCCTCAGCCAGTTTCCACTCATCATCTTGCAGTTGGTTAGTGATTAATACCCACACTGGTGTGTGTGTGTGTGTGTGTGTGTGTGTGTGTGTGTGTGTGTGTGTGTGTTACATGCTGTTGAGTTGGCTCCCACTCCAGGAGAACCTTAAGAATGAGGGATGCCCACAGTGCCCTGTTCTCAGCAGCCCTGCTCTTTTCCCAAAGAACCCGGCAATCTCATGATGTGCCTGAAATAGAAAGCTTTGGTTTTGTCTTTTTTAAAAAAAATCTTTATTGTTCAGACTATTATAATTGTTCCCTCCCCCACCCATAGCTCCCTTCTACTCGGTTCCCACCCCACAGTCTGCCCTTACCCCAACCCCTGCACTGTTCTCATTCATATATGTATGATTTTGGTCCAGTCTCTTCCCGCACGCCCTACATTCCTTTCCCCTTGAGAATTGTCAGTCCACTCTCTTTCTATGTTCCTGATTCTATTATATTCACTGGATTATTATGTTCATCAGATTTTTTTTATTCACTTGATTTTTAGATTCACTTGTTGATAGATATGTATTTGTTATTCACACTTTTTATCTTTATCTTTCTTCTTCTTCTCCTTCTCCTTCTCCTTCTCCTTCTCCTTCTTCTTCTTCTTCAAGAGTACCTTTCAGCATTAATATAATACTGGTTTGGTGGTAATGAACTCCTTTAGCTTTTTCTTGTCTGTGAAGCTCTTTATCTGATCTTTAATTCTGAAAGATAGCTTTGCTGAGTAGAGTAATCCTGGTTGTAGGTTCTTGTTATTCATCACTTTGAATATTTCTTGCCACTCCCATCTGGCCTGCATAGTTTCTGTTGAGAAATCAGTTGACAGTCCTATGGGTGCTCCCTTGTAGGTAATTTACTGGTTTCTCTTGCTGCTTTTAATATTCTCTGTCTTTTGCTCTTGGCATTTTAATTATGATGTGTCTTGATGTGGTCCTCTTTGGATTCATTTTGTTTGGGGTTCTGTGTGCTTCCTGGACTTGTAAATCTATTTCTTTCACCAGGTGGGGGAAGTTTTCAGTCATTATTTCTTCAAATATGTTTTTAGTGTTTTGCTCTCTCTCTCCTCTGGCACCCCCATAATTCTGATGTTGGGATGCTTGAAGTTGTCTCAGAGGCTCCTTCCACTATTTTCATATTTTTGGATTCTTTTTGCTTTTCCACTTGAGAAATCTTTGACTTGATTCTTGCGATCCTCTAGTCTACTGTTAGATCTCTGTATAATATTTTTTTTTATTTCAGTCAGTGTATGTTTAATTTCTAGTTGGTCCTTTTCATATCCTTGAGGATCTTGCTAAATTGGCCTTTTCTAGGAAATTCTTTAAAATCTGTAACCATGGTTTTGAACTCTATATCCAGTCATTTGCTTTCCTCCATTTCTTTCATTTGTGATCTGTTTCTTTGTCTCCACATTTTGGCTGCTTCCCTGAATTGATAGAGTGGCTTTGTGTGTTAGGTGTCCTATAGGGCCCAGTGGCTCTGCCTCCCCAGTTACCTGAGGTAGACACTCTTGGTGCACCCCTTTGTGGGCTGTGTGCACAGTTTTTTGTAGTTAAGCCTTGATTGTTGTTGGTATCATTGGGAGGAATTGACCTCCAAGGCAACTGGCTGTGAGGATCAGCTGTGTCTACTCTAGGAGAACTTCTGTGCTGGAGACATCTGTATGAGACAAGACTTGCAAAAAGCTTCTGTGCTTGGCTTGGATGGGGTGGAATCTCAAGGTGGAGCAGACAACATTGATTTCCCTTCAGCCCTGCCCTAATAGGCTCCTGTATCTCAGTGTCCCATGGTAATTGCTGCAAGCACCTCTGAGAGGAAAGCTGCCCTTGAGTTCTGCTCGCTGCCAGACAGTCCAGATTCTCCCCAAATGAGTCTGGGTCCCCAGAGTCTCTCCTGGAACTGGAGTTCAGTGCAGTTGGGAGCTTTTATCTTCCTCTCGCTTGAGAAAGCCAGCCTGTATTCAGTGCCTGCCCTCTCTGTGCACGTGCTTATCAGTACCTTTGCCTCCTGTAGCTCCTCTAAGTCTCAGTGTGCTTTTCTCTTTCCTTCTAGTTGTAGATTTTCCACTCACCGGGCCTTCCTGTGGTTCTGGATGATGTCCATTTTGTTTTTTAGTTGTAGTTTTGAAATCATGCGAGGCAGCAGTTTAGGCATTTACCTATGCTGCCATCTTGATTTCTCCCTCAAAGTTATGGTTTTGTCATTTTTACCCCATGACGTTCCAGGCTTAGTGTACTCTAGGATCCACCCGCTTGCTCATTTTTCTGGTGGTCCAGGGTATCCATAGAGCTCTTCTCTAACCCCATATTTCAGATAAAGCTTTTTTTTTTTTTCTTTCCCTATCAGCTTTCTTCACTGTCCAACTTTCATATCCATACATAGCTGCTGGGAATACAAGGGTGTGGAATGACCTTAGCCTTGATCTCTAATCCTTGTTCTTGATGATCTTCTCCCTTCCCACCTAAATCCATAAATTTCCCATGAGAAAAGTGCCCTCCCTGGGCCTGGGACAGAACATTCTTATCAATGGAGCCTGGGTATCAGTGCCAAGATAGATCTATACCAATAAACCTATCAAAATAGCCCTTATCTTCCATTAGTTTCCACTATATTTCCTACTTTCCCACAATTTAACCCTCTTAGGAGTTCAAATCTCTTTTCTTTTGTCTAGTCACTTCTCCACAAATTTATTGCTCTTTGTCAAAATGGTATATTAAACTCTCAAGCCTAAGCACTTTATTGGGTTTTTCACTTCTTTCTAGAAAGCCCCCTGTGTCATATGAAAACATTAAATAAGATCTTAGCCATGGAACTTAAAAGGGTAAGGAAGTATTTCCTCCCCTATAACATGTATTTAAATCCAGGGTATTGTTCTCTGAACAGTATCTTTAAATGTGTCTATGTCCCCAGTTGAAAACTCTCATGCATAGTCATTAAGAGTATGGGTCCTAAAATAACAGATCTGGGGTGCAATCCCAGCTCTGCTTCTTGAAGCAGGTTACCCAACTCCAGCTCCTCAGCTGTAAAATGCAGTTCTCTCTCTCTCTCTCTCTCTCTCTCTCTCTCTCTCTCTCTCATAAATCCAATAGGTCCTTAGAGAAGTAAGCACAGGGCTGGTATATAACAGGCTTCCAAAAAAACAAATGTTGCTTGATCTAAGGAATAATTATCACTAGGTAGCTATATTACATTCAACAAGGTACTTATAGACAAAGAAAAGCTAAAATAGGTGATTTATTTTAGTTATTTGAATGGAAAATCTACTTATTAAGAATAGGAGTCTACAGTACTCCATGAGTGAGTCTGGGGAATAAATCATAAGAGAGATGCACTTTTTGGGTTTTTTACCCAGGTCCCTATACTTAGGCACTTTTTGCTTGTTGGACTATGGAAAGACAAAAGTGGGCCCGAATCAGGTCCCCTGAGACAGGCCTGTCTGACTCCCGGGCGGCAGCTCGGTGTGTTGGAGGTCAGTGTCCAACAACCCTCTAGGGCAGTCCGGCCACAGTCCCCAGAGACCTGGCAGATGCCCAGAGTCTGTGCTCCAGGTGGAAACGGTAAAGAGCAGAGGGCTCCTCCCAGGCCATGCTCAAGGGGTCCAACCCCAGTGGCAGCCCCGAGGGCACACATGTGGGAATGTGTTTCAGGAGGCCAAACTAGATCCCTGCGGGCATCTCAGAGTGTAGACGGAACCACACTGACTGGCCCAGGACTCCGAGTACAGGTAGACCTGTGTGCCTACTACCCTGCCTCCCCCTGGCTCAGGAATTAAAAGTAAGGGCGGGGGCTCCAACTGTGTACCCAGCTCCCGCAAGAGAGTCCAGCTTAAGTGTCGGATGGATTTTCACAGAAATGTGTCCCCTTGAACCGGCTTGCTTTGGGCAGCTGTTTCTGATGGTTCTGAAGTGTGGGCCCTTCTCCCATGGTGATCAGCAACTGCTCCTCAAAGTAGAGGAGCTGGTCGACTTCAAAACAGTCGCTGGCATGAGGCACCACTTTCTCTAGAGACGCCCTGACCTCCGCCTCGCAGGCTCTCTGCCGCCGGGCCCTCTTGAGGTAGTGATAGACCTCCTCAAACACTTCGGCTCCCAGCTTCTGCACGGCGGATCTGCCACAGAGCGGGGAAAGACAAAGAGGAGTTACCCAGGGAGATCACCTGCAGCAAATGCACTTTCAAATGATTTGGAAAAAAACCAGCATGTGGTTTCTCCAGCTTGAACACTTCGCAATATTCAACAAATATTTCCTGAATGTCTGGTATGTTCAGGGGACCCTGCTAGGCCCCGGGACCCAGCATAAAACAAGTGAGACAAACCCCTACCTGCATGGGGCTTATCTTCCAGGGCAGAGGCTACACAGAGGAGTTTAAAGATATATTCACAATACCAGGGCAGGTGGTGCTGAGTGCACTGGAGAATAAAGCAGGGTGAGCGGTAGAGGGAGGGGAGGGGCAGGGCGATCCTTGCTGAGGAGGTGTCCGCTGAGGCCAGTACTAGAGGGGAGACAGACCTGGGAGCTGAGGCTAAAATGTGTCAGGGAAACATGGAGAAGCCAGTGTGGCTGGGGTCAGGAAATAGGGGGAGAAAGATGGTGGGATCTGAAATCAGAGAAATAATAATAAGAAGAAAATAATGAGAAACTGTTCTATGAATTACAGGCATTTTTCTATGCATTTACTCTTTACAACAGCTGTGTGAAGGCTGTTTGTTTTTAATCCCTATTTTACAGAAGAAGAAACGGAGGCTCAGGTGATCTGGGCAAGTTCCCAGCAGGGCCAGCGTTCCCTCTTCGGTACCTGCCTCCAGTCCCTGTCCATCTGCAGCTGTCAGCTGTCCGCTGTCTCCTGTTACAACCATGTACCTTGCCTCTCTCTTCCTCTGTCTCCAGCTAGGGTCACACACTAAAGGTCTACAGCAAGACTTGGCCATGACATACTTTGTTCGATCAGCATCAAGTTTTCTTGCCTTCTGTTTATTATTATTTTGGAACATTTTAATGTAGAAGTCCTGAGGCAGGGCCCTCACTCTGCCCCTGTGTCATATGAAAATATTAAATAAGACAATATTTTACTGCCCTTTGCTCACCTCCTTCCTTATCAGCTTCTACTGGGCTGCTTCTCAGCTTTCCCCCACCTGCCTGACTCAAGGGCATCTGAGTGTTATGCCTTTGGGTAGACAATTCAGAATTTATGTGCCAACATTGACCTCATCATCCTCCACTTCAGCTTTGCCTTGGAACACCGTGTGACTGTCTTCAGAAATACAGCTTTTTCATTTTGGGAAGTATTTTCTGACTCCGTTTCTGGGAGTGAGATTAATTACATGTGTGTTCACTCTGTGAAAAGTCATACTTGTACCTGTGATTTCTGCACTTTTCTGTATATATGTCGAGCTTGAAGAAATGATAAAAAATTGTGTGAGAATGAAATTACTAGGTCAAAAGGTATAAATACTTTTATTACTTTACTCTTGGGAAAATGCTTCTTTATTCTTCATGTCAATGGATTTGGTAAAAAAAAACCCAACAACAATTAGGTGTTGGATTTTTTTTCTTCAGATTTTTAAAAGCATTGCTACTAGACAGTAATGCTGGCGATGTGTCTGACAATAACATTGAAGGCACCAATCAGAGACTCTTTGATACATTTCATAAGCTCTTATTGTGCCGTACAATTCAATCTTGTAATCTCCAGAATGTGTGTGCGGATAAAAAGAATAAGTAATTGAACCTGCTCTAGTTTAGAGACTCATATAATGCAAGCTATATAGCACTTTAAAGTTTGCAAAAGGCTTTCATAGTCATTATCTCCAATGATACTTGAGAACTAGGCAAATCATTGAACATTTATCTTAATTTTACAGATAAGTAGGTTGACTTTTAAAAACTCACACAGCTGGTTGGTGATGGAGCTTAAACTCAAACACAGGGGATTGGAGGCTCGGGTGCTGGAGAGACCACCGCCCCAGGGCCCTGCACCCTCCAGCCTGAGTAGGTTTCCCGCCTTCTGCCAGGAGACTATCGGTACTGACCCAGGATGCCTCCCATTCCTAGTCACCTCAGCTACGCCACCTTAACTATTTCCCAGCACTGACAACTCTCTGGTCCTTTTCTCCTATTTCCTGTGTGGATATTTATGTCTCTCTCCCACTCATTCCCCTGGTGAGCATACAGCCTCCATGAGGGAGGGACCCAGGGACTAGAACAGCAGAAGGTGCTCAGGAATGAAGGAATGACCCCACACAGCCTTCCTGAGAAAAGCATAAAGTGCTAGGAAAGTTCACAGCGGGGAAAATCAGAGAATGCACTCTGGAGGAGGCGGCACCATCGAATTTGGGCCAAAACAACTGGAGGGAAGCCAGTGAGCCAGTCTGGCATGTGTGTAAGGCGCAGGAAGAAGAGGGATGGTAGCAAGAAAGAAACCCTGCAGTTGGACTAGTAATTCAGCCACTGATGATAGAGAAGCCCACGTGTCCCCCGGAACCACAATAACTAAGAGTTTCTGAGCTTCCTCTGTGGGCCAGGCTCTACCTTGGGCATCTCCCCTCATCATCCCATTAAATCCTCATAAAGACCCTGTGGATAGATATTGTTACTCCCAACTTACAGGTGAGAAAACTGAGATATAAGAGGGTATTAAATAACTCGCCCAAATCACTATACTCTATACTTGAAACAAACTTATTATTGAATGTCACCTGTAATTGAAAAAAAATTAAATTAAAAAAGATGAAAGAAAAATTAAAAAATCATAACTGCTATCATATTGCTTTTCAAATAAAAAAATCTGGAAAATAAGCATAAAAAAAGAATTGTAAGAGAATAGATCCTAAGATGTCTCATCACAAGGAGAAGTTTTTTTTCTTTTCTTTTTATTGTATCTGTATGAGGTGATGGGTGTTAACTAACCTACTGCGGTAATCGTTTCACCATATATGTAAATTAAACCATCATGCTGTATACCTCACACTTATACAGTGATGGATAGCAAGTACTTCCCAATAAAACAAATAACTTGCCCATTGCCACACAGTTTTTAAATGGTGAGCTGAAATAGGGATTCCAGTAATTCCGCACCAGGACTCCTTTCACCAAGAGGGATTCAGAGAGATTGAAGGGGAGTCGGCTCAACCCTTCACTGGCTGTGTGATCTTGGGCCAACTACTTAACCTCTCTGAGCCTTACATTGTCATATTTAAGTGGAGATCACACACACAAACACTCACACACACACACACTCCCATCATCAGACTACCTGCCACCTAGCAGACACTTAATAGCCTCTGTTTTACTATCGTGCACATCACTGTCGCATTCTCAGTGGTGAATTGCACAGTTATCCTATTGTGGTTTAACTGGAAGATCAAGTAATTTTTAGTCCTATGTCTGGTTAAGAAACTATTTTATATATTTTTATCTTCTCTGGCTGCATTAGGAAAACAAATGACACAGGAAGGCCGGTGGCACAGTGGGAGTAAAAAAAAAAGTCATTTCGTAGAAATAATCATGAAAACCTCGTTTAGAAGAAAGCATTAAGGGAACACAGATTATTCTTCAGGCACAGTTTAAATATTCTTCAGGCACAGTTTAAAAAAACCTTGAAAGTGATTTTACAGAATATAAGAAATCCCTGCATATCAAATATGCATGAGCCACTGCAGGAATAGAATGGAGCAATGTATTTCGCCTTAATACTGCTGTCTGAACGATCATTTGGTGCTAACAGGCACCAGAAATCTTTATTAAGGATGGATTCTCTACCCCTTCTCTCCATGCCCTGTATTTCACGTGGCTGCCTCCAATGCTGGGCAAAGACAGAACAGATCTCTCTGCGCATCCGCACTATCCACAGAGCTGTACAGACACTGCACTGTGGATGCCGGGGTGACATGGGACAGTCCCAAAGGGGACCTGCGACTGGTCCGGTGCTTGCATCTGCTCTGTCCACACCGGGCAGCAGAATCTTGAGTGTTACTGTGAAAGCTACCCATTCCTGAAAGGGTTATTTTATTCATGACCTAAGCACCCTCCGTTGTTCATGATCAATAAACTTAGATAAAGAGACTGATTAAAGACAAAACCCAGCTAGATATGGCTTACAGGACACACACTTAAAACACGGAGCACTGAGTTGTTGAGGGTAAACAAAGATATGCCAGGCAAGTACTAACAAAAGAAATCTGGGGGTAGATCAATCGACATGAGACAAAATAGACTTTAAGAAAAGAAGTGTTATTAGGATAAAGAATGGCACCAATAATGAAAACAATTAAATTTACCAGGAAGACATAAGAATCCATAACTAGCATGCAACTAATAAAGTACAATCAAAATACATAAAGCACCAGAGGCAGAAATAGCCAGACATGCCTCACAATGCAGGATTTCAGTGCTCCTTGCTCTGTTGTAGGTGAACATTTGAAAAATTAGTAGTATACTATAGAAAATCTGAACATACTTATAAAGCTAAACTTAATAGACATATATAGGACCCTCTCCTTCCTTGGTGATTAGAGAACCCACACTCTCTTGTAACATTTACAAAAACTGACCACAAACCAGACACCAGTTCAAGTGTCAACACATTTCAGACCACAGTTCAATTGATAGAAAACGGTGACAAGAATATGGATTAAACATTACCGCGTTTTCAGATTTACTTATTCCAACTAAGTTATGGGTCAATAGAAAAATCAGCCAAGCTATAAACAGACTCAAAAGAAGAGTGATAGTGTTCCAGCATTGTAATATCGCAGTGTAAATTTATTCTGACACTCGGCAAACTTGCGGTAAGAATTCTGCAAGGAGTATTTCAGGAATCCTAAAGTAGACAATTCTCCTTAAGGGGGCTCTCTGGCTGTTATCTAAGATTTGAGAAGAGAGGGGAGTGCTCTCTGAACTCATCAAATTAAAGGAGGCTTCGAAGTTGGCTTTTTCAAAGGGAGGGAGAGGAGGAAAGACGAGGAAGGGACGGAAACCACCCCTTTCGTTAGGTGGATATCGCAAATAAAAAGCACTTAAATTTTCAAGTAAAGAGGGCTTATAATTTCTTTCTTTGTCATCGTTTTCTTCCTGGGCCCCTATGCTTTGTCAACTTTACCCTCCTGTTCTGAAGTCTTTTAAGAATGTTGCATTTACAGGCCAGCGCTCTTCGTGCTGGACCACTGCCCTGCCCACACCCATGGCCAATGCAGGAGTTGGAGGAGGCTTTCCGGGCTCTGAAGACACTCCATCTGCCTGGAGTAAATCCCCCATATGCCTGTGGCTGATGCCCCACCTGAAGACTCCATTAAACCACAAGAGAGCACTTTCTCTCTCCACGCTTATTCCTCCAAACTCATCTCTCATCCTCCAAACTCCTGGCCTGACCTCTTCTCATGCTTACTTTTTCTTTGCAAACAACATATTTTACCACATATATTGATTCGCCCATCAGTTACTGGCTGCTCTGCGGGCCCTCTCCCCCTTAGGGCTCTAAAGAAGAGGGCTGTCTGCTCAGGTCTAGAAGGATGTCAGAGAAAAATGTCCTCACATTTTAAATATTATTTTAAATTGGAAACAATCTCACTCTTACAGAAGAGTTACAGTTGCAGCACAAATAACTCTTTTTTCCCATGAACCTTTTGAGGATAAGTCGATGACCTGATGCCCCTTCCTCCCATACTTTGTATTTTCTATAAATAAAGTTACTTCCTTAAATAATCACAAAACAGCATGAAAAGAAAAAACATGAACACTGATACATCACTGTCATCTAATTCTGTGATACATTCAAGTTTGCCCAGTTATCCAGGAATGCCCCTTCTAACAGAAGGATCCAGGTCAGAATTATCCTGCGTTTATTTGTCAAGTCTCTCTAATCCCCTTCAATGACCTTCACACTTTCAAAGGTCTGAAGCACCTTATTTTATAGAAGGACTTTCAATTTGTGTTGCCCTCACCTATGGGAATTACCAAGCCCCACCCTCTGGCTATTTCCCCCCTCCCCCCACCCCTCCTATCTATTAGCCTGAAGGACAGGAGTAGAGCCTGCTAGGAGCAGCATTAGAGAAGCCCTCTGACTAGAGTGCTTTCTCCAGATCTGCATGTGTCTCTCTCCCTCCTCTCTTCCAAGTGTTCTCAGAGAGACCGACCCTGACCACCCCTTTGCAACTAAGGGGTAACCTTTATCTCCATTCTGCACTGCCTATCCACCTTCCCCACTTCCTATTTTCTTCTTGGTAGTCACTTCCTAGCATACTCAGCTTCTCCCTAATATTTTATGATATGTCAATCACCCCACTGGTATATAAGGTCTGCGGGGAGGGATTATTTTCACCCTTTCTCTCCCCTCTCAAAAGCCCACCTGAATCAATGCCAGGTGCAGATCAAATACATAACAGATATTTGTTGGAAAAATGAATAGATACCTTGAAACTTCATTTGTCAATCTGGCATGCAGTCTTAATTTTATATCTCACTACCCACACGTTTTCATAAACTTTTGAAAGTAGCATAAACTATAAATCAATAATCATAGTAATCTATATATATAAAAGGCTAGTGACCATCTGATAGTCCGATTGTCTGGTACATCTGACACGTAGTAACCGTCAGGGGGAAGATGCTCAATGCAGGAGCTACCGAGCTGTGGTAACTTGGCAGCGACGGTTCTTGGGGTGACTCACCCCGAACCAGATATGAGGGAGCCTGGTTCCTCGCAGGGCCGTGCAATTCCACCTTTGGCCTTGGGTTATGTTGTTGCTGAGGCACTGTAGGCCAGAATCTGGTTTCCTTTCAATGTGCACAAATTCGTGCACCAGGCCACTAGTTATATACAAAAGTGATTGCAATTCAAGAGACTGGTATCTGACCAACAGTTCCTTTGGCAATGCGCTCACTAGAAGTTTTTGTCTTGTTTTGTTTGTTTGGTGTATTGTCATTCTGATGCAGGCATCAAGATGATTTTAAATGCATGTCAGACTTTATTACAAAAAGAGTATAGCAACTGCTGAGTCTGTTTTTATAGTTTACTAATGTGTGCCATGTTTTTTTTATGGCCCTCCCAAATTTATCATAGGATGTCATAAAATATTTTAAGATATTAATAAAAGTGTAAGCATAATACAGTGACTTTACAATAACTCCCAGTTGAAAGAATCCAGCATTCACAAATACGGCTCCATGAATTTCCCTCCCAAATTATAACCCCCTCGCAACCCCTCAAGGCAACCAACCACTATCCTGAATCTGGTGTTTTATCCTCACCAAACATTTAAAAAAATACTTTATTGTACATATGTACCCTAAGAAATAAGTAGTACTGCTTTGTGTGTTTTTACACTTTAAGTGGCATCATACCTTGTCTTTTTTTTTTTTTTTGCTCAAAATAATTGATACATGACCCCTTTGTTTCTATAGCTCATTGGTTTTCACTGTGTTTTATGCCATCACCATTTCTCCTGCTAAGGTGTATTTCATGTTGTTCCTATTTGTCCCTAACCTCACACCCATTTTTACTAAAAGGACTGTTGTGAACATTCTTTGCACACATCTTGGGTTTAAAATATCTTAAACTACAACAGATAAACATGTATGGAAAACTGGGTCCTATTTTAAGCCTTATTTTCACATTGATCTACCATCACTCATATCTGATCTTTATAACGGCTTCAAAATGAATATTGTATAATAAGAAAATACAATCCAGAGAGGGACAGAATGGTTTACAAATCAGAATCATGGAATTTTTTAAAAGTGCCAAGGAATTCACCCGCTCAAACACTTTCATTTTATAGACAAGGAACCTGATTTCACCATGGGAAAGGGGACTGACTGCCCAGCGGTGAGCACTGGGCCACAGCCAGTGGAGACTACACTGGGCCTCTACCATTATTATGGGCATGCGTATAAAATAAATACAAAATAAACAAATTCCCTTGCTTTTCCTTCCGTCCCCTAAGCTCCACTAAGCAATGCATCATGACATGGGACCACTGGATGAGGTCCTTCCTGGCTAAACTACAACTGTGCTTCCTTCGATCGATTCAAACTACATTGTTGAAAAGTCAATTTCACCCCTGATTTGCTGAGTAGAAGGGAAGATCAGAAGATAAAATAGATTTACTAATCAAAAATCACAATAAAAATAATTGGATTCACCAAGAAAATGAAATCACAGAAGGAAAATAAATTAGAACGTCAGTATGTTTGGAAGGATTTCTCAGAGCAAGGATGCGTTCTCACGGTTGGGAAAGGATGGGCTTCCTTGGAGAAGAGTGAATCCTAAAAGCTGTCTTTCACGTGGTGAGCTTTCCCAGTGATTCCCTCCTTGAGCCAGGGGAGTCAGGCACTCCAAGCCTTCACCTCCACTGGTCCTCATTCTCTCCTGCAATCCTGGCCGCACTGTTGGAGAAGGTAACCAGGAGGCTCACCTTTGAGAGAGTAAGGTGGTGTTGCAGCCATCTGGATGGTGTGTGTAACTGAACAGAGTTAAGGCCTCTATAAAAACTTTTTAAAAAGTAAACGTTTTTATTGGTTTCAGAGAGAAAAGGAGAGGGAGAGAGAGATAGGAACATCAATGATAAGAGAGAATCACCCACTGGCTGCCTTCTGCACGTCTCACAATGGGGACTGAGCCCACAGCCTAGACATATGCCCTGACTGGGCATCAAGCCATGAGCTCCTGGTTCACAGATCAATGTTCAACCACAGCCAAGCCAGCGAACTTTTAAGCTTGGTAGGAAGATGTGGAAAACTATTCATCTTATGGCTGACCAAGCCAAATGTCCTAAGTTCCTTGCTCGTCAAAACTGCCACCTACTGCCCTAAGCAGTGGTTGGCAAACTCATTAGTCAACAGACCACTGCCCTAACTGGTTTGGCTCAGTGGATAAAGTGTCGGCCTGCAGACTGAAGGGTCCCAGGTTCAATTCTGGTCAAGGGCATGTACCTTGGTTGTGGGTACATCTCCGGTGGGGGATGTGCAGGAGGCAGCTGATCAATGTTTTTAACTCTCTATCCCTTTCCCTTTCTCTGGAATGGTCCACCTCTTTCTTTG
This sequence comes from Lasiurus borealis, assembly GCA_004026805.1. Lineage (NCBI taxonomy): Eukaryota > Metazoa > Chordata > Mammalia > Chiroptera > Vespertilionidae > Lasiurus > Lasiurus borealis. Next base: position 22,441 of record PVJN01015210.1, on the reverse strand, counting down.
TTCTCTCCTGCCCTCTGTGTATAGGGGCCAGTTTCAAATGTCACTCAGAAGCTCCTGAGGTTGCAAAGGAACACCCACAGAGCCCAGCTTAGCAAGAACGGCCCCTCCCTTCATACCCAACCACGTTCTTCCTGGTCACTTTCCATCAAGGGACCTCCTCGCTTGGCTATAACCCCCTTTCGCTATAACCCCCAGCTGCCCCTGTTATGGGTAGAGTTGAGTGCAATCTCCCTCCCCTATTGCAGTAATCTCTAATAAAATGTTCTTTGCCTGTTTAATTCTGTCTGGTGCTGCTTTTCTTAAGCAGAATCACCTTTTAGTGTCATACTATCATGGGTCCCATATTGCCAACTGCCCATGATGAGAACAACCAGGCCTTGGCTGAGCTGAGAGATTCTCAGTGCAGGCCTGACACGGGAACACAGTCGTAATACTGCCCCTTCCTCCTGTCCAAAGTAGCCTGGTTTGGACAGCACATTTTATGGTCACACACATGGTGTAAAATGTACCTGCTGGAGGCCCTCAGTGGCAAGAGGACCGCTGGACTCTAGAACAGTGCTACAGCAATGACAAAGGACAGAAGGGAGCAGATTCATTAAAGGAACACAAACACTCCTTTGAGTGCCAACTCCTGACATATCGTTACATCTGACTTAGAGCATGTTATGTCCACATGAAAATGTTTCTCCAGAAGTAAAAAAAAAAAAAAAATTAGTCGTTTCATCTCTCGAACATGTTTGTGCATTGCCTTTATTGTGCCTCTCTCTTGATCACTACAGATGGCTTTATCACAGCACACTTACCCAGAGGGTGAGCCGCATTCCAGAGAGACAGGGATGGAGGGAGAAGGGGACGGGGGAGATAGACAGAGACCAGGAAGGCCAAATGTGGTCCAGGCCTTTGGAAAAACAGATTGCTTAGTGGAGCTTAGGGGGACTCAATATTGAATTCCCTGGTGAATTGCATTAAAGGACTGAAATGAATTTGCAAGACAGTAATTGAAGCTGACACCTCCTCTTACCAGATGGGGACACATCAAGCCTGAGCTGTGCTGTCACCTGCTATGGGGAGAGGGCAGGATAGGAGGGAACTCCCTAAAGCCTTTCAGCTGGAAAGGATGTTTCTTAACTGTCTCCTGTCTCAAAGCCAAAGGAGAAAACCTGCATCAAAGTGAGGTTTGTGGAGTGGTTTTGAGCAATGAGTTTGTTAGCTGCCTGAGGCCCTTCTCCTGGGAAAAGTTTTCTTTCTTTCTTTCTTTCTTTCTTTCTTTCTTTCTTTCTTTCTTTCTTTCTTTCTTTCTTTCTTTTTCTTTCTTTCTTTCTTTTCCTTCCTTCCTTCCTTCCTTCCTTCCTTCCTTCCTTCCTTCCTTCCTTCCTTCCTTCCTTCCTTCCTTCCTTCCTTCACTTTACATATATTTTTTACAGAGAGGAAGGGAGAGGGATAGAGAGTTAGCAACATCGATGAGAGAGAAACATTGATCAGCTGCCTCCTGCACACTTCCTACTGGGGATGTGCCCGCAACCAAGGTACATGCCCTTGACCGGAATCGAACCTGGGACCGTTGCTATCCCAGGTCACAGAACTGTAGACTCTCTCAGTAGAGCCGCAGGCACCGGCATTCAGGCACCGGTGCAAGGGAAAGGGTTGGATCAGACGATCTCCAAAGTTCCCTCCTACCAGAAAGTCTAAGATTCTGCCCTCCAGTGGACTCGCAACATGGATCTGCTTACCCATTTTACAGGCAGGAAGAGTCACAGAGGAGGGAGCGAGCAAGGTCACTGAAGGGAGCTGGGTGGAGCGCCTTGTTTTCACTCAGTCTGCGACCCTCAGGATCAGATTGCCGATTTAGAGAAAAACCACCAGGACCATCAGAAGGGCGCTCTGCTAAACTTCGGCACCCAGTCTGATCCTGGGCCCGCTGAGGCACAGCAGTGGCCTGCTGGTGAGAAAAGCAGACTCTTGCAGAGACTGGTTTGGCTCAGTGGATAGAGCGTCGGCTTGCGGACTGAAAGGTCCCAGGTTCGATTCCGGTTGGGGGCATGTACCTTGCTTGCAGGCACATCTCTACTGTGGGGTGTGCAGGAGGTGGCTGATCGATGTCTCTCTCTCATCGATGTTTCTGACTTTCTATCTCTCTCCCTTCCTCTCTGTAAAAAATTCAATAAAACATATTAAAAAAAAAAAGAAAAAAAGAAAAAGAAAACTAGACTCTTAGAATCTGCATTTAACAGGACCCAAAGTGAGCCACACGCACTTCAGAGTCTGAGAGACACTGGCCTGAGCTGCAGATGAGACGTGAATAGCAAGACTCTGAAAAGCATTAGCTTTGGCCAGAGAACCTAGATGCTTCTATGGGATCAGGCCAGCTCTAAAGCTCTGAGGCATCATTTCCCACATCAGCACCCTCTCCCGAATGACTAAATTTACCTTTTACTTTATGCGTTTAAATAGAGCCCTCCATCAATTTCTGGCTGGAGCTCCTGCTTCCTCTCTCTCCCTCCCCACCTCCCTCACCCTTCTCTTCTTCTCCCTGGGCCCCTAGTGCTCAGATTTGTACTAATGGTCATCTTGGATTCACAACACATTCCCAGCACGATGCTTGTCTTCAGAGGAGGATCCCAGCCCTGTTTGGGTGGAGATGACCAAGTTTGTTTGGTTAGTTAGTTCACGGGTCTGCTGGCCATGCTCTATTTGGTGTGGAATAGAGTTCTGAGTGGGTCTAATACATGGGTAGTCTTGGGATATGCATGCAGAGAAACAGAAGGATTCAGTTGGAGGTTTTAGTTGAACCATATGAAATTGCTACTTTTACAGGTTACAAAGGGGAAAATAATGGCAATTTCATTTAGTCATCTTAATTAGGATGTTTTAGATTATAATCTTTTGACCTAAGAAATATTAAGAGAATTGAAAGTGCTATTTGTGGAGGCTGGTTGTCTTTTTTCCTTGGAGATTTTTTTTTTTTTTTGAAGTTGGAGAAAATACTTTTGAAGCCTGGACAACCATCTTCCTATTCTAAGCAGCCAGGGAGAAATGGGGTGTTCGAGGGTCAGGCTTAGTTAGAGATTTAGGATGAATGTATGGGTCCTTGAAGGAGGCTTATGACCCTCTGAACCCATGAGATAGATAAATGGCACTAGACTTTGACACACAAACTGGGCTTCTTTTCTGCTCGCCTGTTCCAGTCACGTGCAGTTCATACTTGAGCTCTGGTAGGAGCAGTAAGAGAATTTCCCATCATCAAGTGAACACCGCTCTTTAGTTAGGATGTAGGAGGGTAAGCGTCCAAGTCAAGTATAGGACCCAGTCCCGTTCTTGGTTAAGTGTCACAACTATACTGTATGCATGCTGTGTTCCAGGGTTCCCTGGGCATAAATCCCCCAGAGCCCGAATTGTATCACGCGTGTCTATGTATAAGGTGCTGGCCTGGGACCACTCTTTGAGCAGCAAGGTAGAAACTATGTCTTGTGCGTAATGGTGTGCCAAGGGCCTTGAAGGGAGCATGGTACAGAGTGGGCATTTTGGCTTACTCAAATTTAAAACATTTTTGAATAAATTATTACTTTAAAAATATATTTTTATGGATTTGAGAGAGGAGGGGAGAGGGAGAGAGATAGAAACATCAGTGATAAGAGAGAATCATCAATTGGCTGCCTCCTGCAGGTTCCCCACTTGGGGGTTGAGCCTGCAACCGGGCATGTGCCCTGACCAGGAATCAAACCATGACCTCCAGGTTCATAGGTCGACACTCAAAAACTGAGCCATGCCTGGTCAGCTTACATGATTACTTTTAATAACCAATCACAATAACAAAAATTGGAGCTATTACAAATTTGCAAATAAACATCAAGGGTCACATCCTATGAACCAGCAATTATCTAAGACATTTATCTTAGAAAAGAACTTGAAATTTTAAAACAAGATTAGGTCCAAAATGTTTGTCAGCATTAGATATGAGTCAAACAAGTTGCAAACAACCTGAGAACCCAAGAGTTATAGTACAGAGAAATTAATTTTTTTTGAAAATTTAATAAGATAGGAAACTGCTCAGGAAAGGTGGGGGAGGAAAACCATGACCCTGTCCTGCTTTTCTTTGGAACGTACATCACATTAGAAAAATGTCCCAAATTATTCAAAATGCTGCCCAGTCATGCTTATGTGGCTGCAGAATACTTCATTGCATGTAAATACAGTAAGTTATTAACTTTGTTTCACAAACACACACACAATAAAATATGATACAAATGGGATCATATCAGACCTATTGCTTGGCACCTTCCTGTCCTCAGTTATGTAGCCTAGAGAGCACATCACACAGATCTTCCTTGATTCTCTTTAATGCCAGGATAGTATTCCATTGCAAGGATATATGTTGATTTTTCAGAACAACTCTTATTAAGACCTATAGGCTATTTATAGCATTTTTGCTATTAAAACCATCTGAGAATAGATAGCTATGATATAGATTTTTTTGGCATCTTTGCAAGTATTTCCATGGGATAAATTCTGCAATTGCTGGATCAAAAAGAACGTTCATTTAAAAATTTTTGAGATTATCAAATTGCCCTTCAAATTATTATACCAATTAACACTTTTCAACACTTTGTGAAAGTAAACTGCTTTACTTTAAAATGGAAACAGTGGATGAGATATATTTGTGTGTATTTGAACATGACGATGGCACAATTGTACTGGAGGTCTCCCTCTATCCTTGCCCACCTCCCCACTTTTTCTTCCATCACACCTTCCTTCCTTTTATCCTTTCTTCCTTCTCTTTCCCATTTCCCCCTTTCCTTCCTTTCTACCTTATTGTTATCTAATGGCAGAAGATCCAGAAGGGAAATTAAATGAAGGCTAGAGAAGAATTTGAATTGGTGTGGTATTTGAAGAACTGGAAGGAAGTGGGAAATGGGCTTAACTTGGAAGCGGAGTGCTGGCTTTGGCAGCACATATACTGAAACTGGACCCATACAAACCCGTAGCACATCATCATGCTGGACCCCTTCCACTTACATGATGTTACATGTCAGTTACATCTCCATAAGGGTGGGGGGAAAGCATGAAGCAGAATGGGGTGGAGGACACCTGGAGGCCTTCATCGCGGGGCAGTCAGAACCCTGGGAAGGACAGTGTGGATGTGTGTTTCTAACCTGCACAGGCATAGAAGTTTCCAGGGAATGGGATGAAAATGCAGATTCGGGTGAGGTCGGTCTGGGTGGGGCCTGAGATTCTGCATGTCTGATGCGTTTTTGGGTGATGCTGATGCTTCTGGTCTGGACCCCACTTAGAGAACAGGACATAGTTGACAAAGCCACTGCCAGAAACAACTGCAGGCGCATTACCAGCCAGTGGGAGGGTGTGAGAGTTGCTAGTTAGAGCCAAGTCCTCCTGGAACATTACAAGGCAGTAAAGTAATGAGCTGGTGGGTCTGTCACCACTGCTTCCCCAGGGCATTCAGCCTGGCTGGCAGCAGCACCAGACACAATGAACGCTGCATTCAAACCTACGCTTACTTTCCCCACACTCGCGGGAACCCTTATCTTGTAATCAGATCATATGTCCTTGGCTCCATCTCTAAAAGTTAGTAATAACTGGTGTCACAGAGCCCTCCAACAGTTTCTTGATTTACGTAATATCTGGTGGTGCTGACATGGTCCCAGCTTTAAGTGGCAACTGCCCGCCTTTGGCTCAGTCCCCAGGGTGCCAACACCCAGTAGCTGGTGTGACAGGCCTCACCTCGTTATTCCCTACATTAGAAGAACAAAATTGGGACAGCAGGCTCAGGGTGAAAGAAGGCTCAGGGTGAAAGCAGCTTCCTTCTGGGCTTCACAGCATCGTGGCTTCCTTGGAATTAAACATCCCCACATTTCACTGAGATGTTTTCTGAACACTGTTACATTCCAGCAAAGTTGGCATTGGTAATGTGTGTTTAGGAACCAGGAACCAGGGTGCTGTCATAACTAATTCTGAGGGATGATTTCCTTGCCATCATTTTTTGTAAATGAAGGGAAGTAGAAATGCTAACAAAACCCCCCCCACAAATCCACAACCTGGCCCTAGCCAGTGTGGCTCAGTTTGGTTCGGTGTTGTCCTGTGCACCGAAAGGTAGCTGGTTTGATTCTGGGTCAGGGCACATGCCAGATTGCAGGCTCAATTCCCAGTAGAGGACATGCAGGAGGCATCCAATCTTGCACTCCCATATTGATGTTTCTCTCTCTCACCCTCTCCCTCCCCCCACCTCTCTCTCTATATATATATACACACACACATACACACACACACACACACACACACACACACACACACATATATATAATTTTTTTTTTAATTCACAAGCTGAAATGGACAAGATTGTTTTTCACTCTTCTGATCCAAGTTGGACCATCTAGATTTTCTCTCTCTTAGTTTCTGCCTATGGATAGACATGAAGATACCAATGGACACACACACACACACACACACACACACACTCACACACACTCAATACAGGAGTCTTGGGAAAACAAGTTAAGGCATATTCTCCTTTTCAAAACATAATCAGAAGGATAAGACTCTTAGCACAGGTTTTCAGAACTCTGTCACCTGATGAAGCTGCTGAATGCACCCTCTGTGTCTATACCTAGGAAAGGTGGCTGCATTTAAGAAATAGGTTCAATGTGAGTAAAATGATGTGTTCCTCTGCGGGAACATGCGGCGTTTGCTTTAGGAATGATAGACACAAATTAAGGATACATGAGAAAAGTTTTTAAGATGCTTGTATTCTCTTTAAATTTTGCTCTAATTAGGGATCATTAAGAATATGATGACTAGCAATTAGGTTGTTTTTATGCCTAATTCATGCCTTAATTTGCATTAAAAAGTTCTATTTAAGTAGAAAATCAGAGAGGCATAATGTTTGAGTAGAAAATCAGAGAAGCAAAAATCAGGCTGTTTGAACTCTGTGTTTGTAACCATCAAACTACTGTCTAGCTGGCACATGACAGAAAACAAACAGCTTTTTGAGTTACTTTACATATGCACACTGACAGTCATAAAGATCTTTTCTCCTTTGTGTTGATGACTTAAAAAAAATACAAACATGGGAACTCGGAGGCCTGTCTCAGGATCACAGAATGCCAAGACTCTTTTCTACCTGGCTAGTGTGGCTTCATGGTTGAGCATCGACCTATGAACTAGGAGGTCACAGTTCAATTCCCAGTCAGGCCACATGGCTTGGGTTGTGAGCTGGGTTCCCAGTGTGGGATATACAGGAGGCAGCCAATTAATGATTCTCTCTCTCCCTCTCCCTTTTCTCTGAAAACAATAAAAGTATATTAAAAAAAAAAAAAGACTTTCTAACAAAGATGTTGGAGGAGCTGCTCAAGTTTCATGGAGAAGCAGGAAGCAGATAAGCACCGTCTGCTCCAAGAATGCTCTTGATGTGTGTGGAGCTGGCACCTTGTGCCAGATATTGAGCCATTTCCTCAGCTCCAACCCCACTCTTCCGTACTCAGTCTGCGACGCTGGCCTCGAGTCTGCTGATCATAATCTAGCTCTGCCAGCTGCTTCCTACTAGGTGTCTTCCATAGGGGGCGCTGCAGAGAGATGGCAACGCTGTGGGAGAAAAAAGGGATTTGTCCTCCAATTCCAGTGACGGTCATGCTGACAACACCGCTTCCACCACCATCAGCAACTGAATCCAGTTTGCAGTTTCTCCAGCTCATTGTTCCCCCTCAGAGGCACTGGCTCCAGTGGCTGGCACTCTCTTCTTCAAAATCTGGGTACCAGCACCAGCATCCCTCCTCCAGCTGAGAGACACCAGCATCAGTGGTGGCTCCTCAAAGGTCTGCATCTCTGTTCCCTGGGTCTCTCCTCGGAGCTTTCCGGGAGAATTGAGTAGCACCTAGCAGGTTACAGAGCGCCTACTTTAGAAAACCCAGCCAACGGTGATCCCACTTAAATGGAATCTTCAGAATCCTCAGGTGCAAATATAATGATAGACCTTATACAAATTATAAAAGGAGCTGATACAAAGGAGAGATCATCCCATCCAGGACAGAGTGCAGAAGGCTACCAGCAAAATGTGTACCATAGAAGGAGAAGAAAAATCTGGACCAGACTGGTCCAGATCATCATCCCTACTGTGCTCACTCTCTCACCCCGTCCCCTTGCATCGAGCCACCAGAATTCATTTTTGTATTCTCCATCTGGAAATCATTCTCACACCAGAGGGGTGAAGTTGATCACACTCTACAAATCCTTGAGATCATTTTGGATAGCCCTGAGCTAAGAAACCTCTCCATGTTTTATTATATTCTTTCCTGGCCGTTACAGATAAGCTTCTACCACCTGAACTTGGGCAAACCACTCCCAGATCAAAGGCTATCGAGGTTCCCCATTGAGTTCCTAAGGGGTATAATGCTGTGTCCTGCTTTTCTCAGCGTATCTTTTCCCCCTTTATCTTAACTTATTTTCCTGCATCATCATTTATCTCCCCATTTATCCCTGCCCCCCACAATCACCACACTGTAGCACTGTAGTCTGTGTCCATGAGTTCTCTCTCTCTCTTTTTTTTTTTTGCTCAATTTCTCTACCCCCACAACATCCTTCTCCCTCCAACCTGTTTGCCTGCTCTCTATCTATGAGTCTGTCTCCATTTTGCTTGTTAATTCAGTTTGTTCATTAAATTCCACATCTGAGTGAAATCATATGGTACTTATCTTTCTCTGACTGGCTTATTTCAGTTAACATATTGCTCTCTCGGTCCCTCTTTGCCCCCTGAACATGCCTGATCTCGTTTTTAACAGCAATTGTACTCAACACTTCTTGATTACGAGTTGGCCATAAAAATAGGAAGTCAAAACACTGTGAGTTAATTAATGCATGGCAGCAGGAAAGCAAACTCATCAAACCAGTTCAGGGCATCCCTGTCATTTATTCCTCAGAGAATTTAAATCAAAATCTGCCTTCAGTTTTGTTCTTACCCCTTCTTCAAGGGTCACATACTTTTAATTTTAAAAACAAGAAGCGAACATTTAATTCGAATTACAATAAACAGATGGTAAATTCTCTAGTTATCCCAAGTTTTACTTAAATTAAGAGTTAGACCCCTGGGAAACGATGTTGCTTAGTTCATCATAGGACAGCTCTTTATCCGCAAAGAAGCCACCTACAAAAATTTCACATCTGCATCTCCTGAAACCTGTTGTTGAGGCTGTGACTTCTCTCCACCTGCCCGACATAAAACACTGTGAGAAGCTGTTTTCCTCCAGGACCTGGTAACACGTTCACGTCTTGACAATGAGTCTTAGGAATCGAATCACATTTCCCTTTGTTAACATAGCTTCCTGGAAGCTCAGAGCCATTCAGCCACGGCAACTATGTTCACCCATTGGTGTCCCGGCTTTCTCTCTGGTCTTCATTTCCGCTACATCTTATTCAATTAATATTGAATTGGACATAAAAATAGAGTAAATGCATTTCTTCCAGGGGTTAGAGGCAATCTCTGGCCAGATGCTATTCATGTGCATCAGCTGGGAACTGGAGTTTCAAGTCCTTGGGTAAAGAGGAGCCGGCTCTGAGGTGCTGCTGGATCTAGGCACAGCGTGAAGGAAGGAACATGGGGCGGGAGTCAGACTTCCCATGCTCTCTGTCCAGACAACACAGAGCAAGCAAGCTGGCTAACCACAGCTCAGGACGTTCCCTCTGTCCTTCTGTCTCAGTCAGAGGTTCTTTGGGCACCATTCTATGGCACCCTCTTGATACACAGAAGTGCCTTCCAGAGACTTGCACCTGCCCCTCAGGACTGGGGGAAAGACCATTAGAAAGTACTTGCACCTCAGATAATAAAAAAACTTGATATTAAGGGCTGAATTGTGTATCCCACCAAGTCATACGTTGAACATGACTCTGTTTGGAGATAGGACCATGAAAGCGGAGGTAAAGTTTAAATGAGGCCCTTAGCGTGGACCTAATCTAGTTGGACTGGTGTCTTTACAGGAGGAAATGTGGCCACACAGAGAGACACCAGGGATGCACCCCCATGGAGAAAAGACCAACCTGGCTCCCATCAGCACAGGAAGACAGAACACCTCTCTTTCCAATGGAGCTGACACCTAGGGCTCTAGCATTCTTCTAGTCTTTTCTACGGTTTGCCCATTATTCTGTACCCGCTCCACTCAGGGCCTTCTGGGTGTTTTGCGTCCATGCTCAGGTTGCACAAGGATCATACGCCCACCTGTGCCCCTCACGCACTCGGGGGATATACAAAAAGCAGCGAAGACTCCCTGACTCGATCTCACCTTACCAAGAAATGACGTAATACTTGTTTAGATCATTCACTTGACAATATCTCCATGTTGTACTGTCAGAGGGAGCCTGCCTCTTTCCTGGCGTCCTGTGAGTTGGGAGCCCAGGTGTGGCTGTTTATACCATAGCTGAGGACGGAAAGGGTCGAGTGGCATGCTGCCTTTCTCCTTCTAATTTGACAAATTAAAAACTATTAGAATCAAAACTCAACAGATACAGCCATAAACAGAAGACTTCCTGCTGAACCTGCAGTACCTGGCGGTGTTTTCAGCACTGAACAGATTGTCAATGTTTCAAAATAATACAGGAACAGCTGTGTTCATTATTATAATTTTATCATAAATACGCTTAATTATTTCAAAATAATGCCTATTGCCCCCAGCTGGGAAAAGTACAAGTTTGCTACAAATCAGGCACAGTCTTAATGGAAATCAAAGACATAACATTTTAGTTATGGCTCCAAAGAGAGAAAAAAAAAAATGAACAAGGAAGGACCAACAGGAGACACTGGGAAGACTGCGGAAACCTTGGTCTGTGCACATAAATGTTGCCGAAGAGGTCCTTGAACTTCCACCCTGTGGCCTCCACCCCCCAACCCTGGACATCTGTTTTGCAGTTGACAAGAGCTAAAGGGTCCCCTTAGGATCCTTGAAAGCAGGATTTCGAATTTGTATAGAAAAACAATAGCACAAGCATTTTCATGGTCACTTGGACACCAACTGGGAAAGCCAGGGGCTGCAGGATGGCAATCAAAAGGGTCAGGAAAGAATAGAAGGGAAGCATCTAGCATTTACTGGGTCCCCTTAGTACTAAATGCAGTGCTATTTAATACTCATGCTAATTATTTCCCATTTCCCAGGGGAAGAAACAAGGCTAAGGGACTTGTCTAAGACCAGAGTAAAAAGAGCTAGTTTGATAGTTCAGATTCTAAAATCCTTCTGTTCATTACAGCAATTTATCTCCAAAGCCTCCCGTTGCTACTGAAGTGGAGCAAATGAAATTGGGACATACAGTGGTACCTCGAGATATGAGTGCCCTAACATACGAGATTTTTGAGATACGAGCCATAGAGCGAGTGATTTTTGCTTTGAAATACGAGCAACATATGAGATAGGAGTAATCGTGAGGATCAGCTGGCTGCACATGACCCACCAGTTTACCGCGACTCGAGCGTCTCATAGTTTCCCACACCTCAAGGTTATGGAACGAATTAAACTCGTATCTCGAGGTACCACTGTAAATGTGTTAAACTTCAGGGACACACACACACACACACACACGTATTAGAAAAAAACGTGTAGAGCCCTGACCGGTTTGGCTCAGTGGATAGAGTATCGGACTGTGGACTGAGGAGTCCCGGGTTCAATTCGGGTCAAGGACATGTACTTTGGTTGCGGGCACATCCCTAGTGGAGAGTGTGCAGGAGGCAGCTGATCGATGTTTTTCACTCATCGATGTTTCTCTCTGTCCCTCTCCCTTCCTCTCTGTGAAAAATCAATAAAATATATATTTTTTTTTAAAAAAGGAAAAAAAAACATGTAGAGTAGGCTTTTGGGAGAGGTGAGATCCTGAGGACACAGATGTGAGCAAAAAGCCAAGAAGGGGAAGGCCACATGGGAACATTTTCTTTTGCTCCTAAGAGGGGGAGGAAGCAAGAGATGCCAGAAAGCTGGGAGGAAGCTGGGGAAGAAGACCCGAAGCGGGTGAGTAGGCTTTAGGCTGCACCACAGCTCCCCCTTCAGGACTGAAGTCTCATTCCCCAGCTGCTGGGCGTGCCTCTGGCAGACAGCCCTCAGCTTGCAGCCCCCGGGAATGGCCCTCTTGCCAGGGCTCACCCCTTCCTGCGTTGCTGCGGCCAGTGCTGGGGGACGCGGGGCTCTCAGGCTCAGCCCCTCAAGCCCACTTGGGACAACTCTGCAGCACCATCCCGCTTCCACGCATCTCCTGCCCCCGCCCCATGTCTGCCCCCTGGCAGAAAATTCTGCAGGAAAATCATCTCAGAGCCTGCTTCGCGGGTAGTCTACCCGCAACAGGTGGCTCATGAGCGCTTTTTAAGATCAGGAAGCCTAATGATTAGTTTGAAGTCACTTAGGTATTCGTGATAAGAAGCCTTTATCACCAGCTTCCAAATGTGAAAAAAAAAAAAAAGTCCAGTGTACTCACAGGTGACTTAGGGGAGTAGGAGCACTAGGGAAAACGGATAAGGAAGTTGGAGTTTTCAGTCTAGACCGAGATGGTGCAGAATGGAGAGAACACAGACGGAGGTGAGACAGTCACAACACCCAGGATGTGCAGAGATCTTGGGAAGGGCTGTCAACTGCAGCAGGACATGGACTTAGCACTTGAGCCAAAGTACCTAGACCTGGAGGGCAGAGCCCCGCTGGCTGCCACGGGGGCAGGCTGAGGGCTGGGCCTCACCCTCACAGAAAGGGGCCAGGTCATCCTGGGCCAGGGAAGCAGAGACCCCCCGGCCCATTTGATGAAGAAGGCGCCAGCTGAGCCGAGCACGGGCCTCTCCTTCCCATTGGAAGGGACTGACCCCTCCTCTCAACTTCCGGGCACTGGCTCCACTGGGCGGCACTTGTCACTCATTCCAGCTGTGTGAACCACACGTCAGGGGTCCCATCTCCCTAACCAGGGTGTGAGGTGTCTCCCTTGTTACGCGCCTCACAACGCTTACCGGCCCACACCTAACAGGCTCGCAAGAAAAGCACAATGACTTGATCGCAGACCTGAGACAGTCGAGCAAGAAATCTCGCTGGCTTGTTGAAGGGCTCTTGAATGTTACATGTACAGTTAGAACGGCTGCTCTTGGGCAGGAGCCCTCGTTGGCGGGTCGCCAAGCCTTTCGTACGCACGAGCCTTTGTTGTTGTTTGGAAATTGAAATGCTGGTTTCAATCAACGGTTCCCCCACAAGTGCTGCCTGACACTGACCTTGTATTAGAGAGGAACGGAATGTCGCAGGAATAACTAACACCTTTTCAATGAGATTTAGAAAGCTGAGAAGGCAAGAGCCAGCACTTCATCTGTCTCTCCTCTGAAGGGTTATTTCAATCAGCGAGGCAGAATGAGCTTTATTCACACAAGCACTTGGAAATCCGGAAATAGCAGGTCATTTGTATTGAATGCATATATTTGACAAAGGAGAAGCCTGGCTCAGAGAATGAGATGCTGTCAAAATTCAGATATCAAATACCTAGAAACTCAGAAAAGCATATAAAAAAAAGGTTTAACATTCGACAGCAGCAGACGGAGCTTGGGTGCTGGCATTGGCCTTGGGTGTTTTACCCAGTTAGCCTTTTTGTGTCACAGACTTTGCACCTTTCACGTGGGCTGGCACATCCTTTTGACTACCCAGTGAGAACAAGGAGGTCCCGGAGCATGAAGCCAGGCCCGTGGAAGGCCAGGCTTTGGTGCCGCGCAGCTCCCACTGTCGCCATCCTGCCTTGGGTGTGGGTACCAGCGCTGTTGGAATCAGCCAGACTTCTCGTGGAAACAGCCTTGCCTCTTACTAGCTGTGTGGCAGTGGCAAAGTTCCTCAACCTCCTGAAATACAGCCTCTTTCCTTATGAAATGGAGAGCCTTGCCCACCTCATGGGTATGTTGAGAGTGTGTCTGGTTTAGCACACCCCCTGGTGCAGAGGACGGGTGCATCGAGAGCACGCTTCCCTCCACACAAACACTGCGATGGATTTCGTCCAGTTCAGAACCTGAGCTGACACTATAACGAAACTCATGCTATTCCATCTTGGAAACACTTCCAGCTCAATGCTCCACAGTCATGTTTATAATGATCGCTGCTATGTCATGAGCTATAGGTCGGGTTAATGAGAAGGACAATCAAAATTACGGGTTTCTCATCGTCAGTTGGACCTTCCTCAGTCAAGGTCTTCTTGTAACTGAAAGTGGAAGAAAAAATGCAGGAGCTTGTGAGCCATCTCCCTGAGGCTGCACCAACCACTCCATTTCACCTCGGGGTGACGCAGAGAGCCTCCTGGTGCCTTCGCAGCCTCTAAAAAGTGGAATTCTGCCCACACCCCAGCACTCAGCCAGGGCTGTGCTCTGACCTTGGCAAGACCTTTCCAAAGAGCTGACGTAGGAGGTCAACAGTGAAACCGCCAGCAGCCCACAGCCCTGCAGCACTCAGGAAGTCACAGCAGCTGACACAAGATCAGTGCCATCTGGCCACGTGGGGTCTCTGTGACCCACACAAATACATGAGCCAGTTTTGAGCCACGAGAGGAACAGCCCACCAACTCCCAAGCACTAGCCAGCCCCGTGCGAACCGCCTTGTTTTCATCCTCCTCCATAACGACTATATGTCAAATGCCTACTGGTCAGAGCAGCAGTGCCACAGGCTGTGATGCCACAGCACGTCACCACAGGGACGTCTGGTCTCCAGGCATTAACCCTCTAACTCAGTGGTTCTCAAGCTTGCTAATGCTGCGGCCCTTTAATACAGTTCCTCAAGTTGTGGTGACTTCATTATTTTCGTTGCTACTTCCTAACTGTAATTTTGCTGCTGTTAATGAATCATAATGAAAATGTCTGTGTTTTCTGATGGTCTTAGGCTCTACAGCAGCGGTTCTCAACCTGTGGGTCACAGATATTTACATTACGATTTATAACAGTAGCAAAATTACAGTTATGAAGTAGCAATGAAAATAATTTTATGATTGGGGGTCACCACACATGAGGAACTGTATTAAAGGGTCGCGGCATTCGAAAGGTCAAGAACCACTGATCTAACTGATGACACCAAATCAGCAGCCCGCACAGTGACTCCCCCTACGTGTTGGATATATATTTTTTAATATGTTTTATTGATTTTTTACAGAGAGAAAGGGAGAGGGATAGAAAGTCAGAAACATCGATGAGAGAGAGACATCGATCAGCTGTCTCCTGCACAACCCCACTGGGGATGTGCCCGCAAGCAAGTACATGCCCTTGACCGGAATCAAACCCGGGACCCTTCAGTCCACTGGCTGACGCTCTATCCACTGAGCCTAACCGGTTTTGGCCATGTTGGATATTTAACGCACTGTAAACCCCTTCATCTCATTAAAGTAATCCACAAAATTCACTGGTTAGATGGAAAGTGTCACTTTGTATTAACCTGGGCAAGTGACATCATGTGACTGCCAGGGAGCAATGTTTTTGGTAAGCAGTGTTGGAAATCTCAGTGAAACCTGAGGCCAAGAGTGGCTTCTGCCTTCCACAGAAAACCTAGGCTTTGGGACATGTTGTGCACTTGATTCTCAAATGTGTTTGCTGAGAGAAATGCACATACAGCTTTCTAAATTAAAAATATATACATATATCAAAGCAAGTAAAACGACCCACAGAATAAGACTACATTTATAGAGGAGGGAGGTAGGTAGGTAAATGGATGGATGGATGGATGGATAGATAGATAGATAGATAGATAGATAGATAGATAGAATATCCTATATAATAAGATAGATAGATAGATAGATAGATTGATAGATAGATAGAATATCCTATATAATAAGAGGCCAGGAACCATAAGCGTAATGACCGAATGACTGCTTAATCAGTCGCCATGAGGTGCACTGACCACCTCTCTTGGTCCTTCCTCCCCCGCCCATGAGAGGTGCCTCGTGGTCCGGCAGCAGGTGAGGAAGCTTGTGACTGGGCCTCTAACAAAACATAACATGCAATGCTCTGTAGGAAACCGAAGAAACTCTCACATTGCTGGTGGGAATGCAAAATGGCATTTGGAAATATCTATATGCATAAAGGTTCCCTATGTACACTTATCCCTCAATCAAGCAATCCCACACTAGAAATTTATATCAAAGAGAAAACTGCCAATAAAAAAGAGCTGGATACTATTCATTACAGTGCTATTCGTAACAGCTAAAGAGTAGAAAAGCCCCTGTGTCCACCTAGGGAACAGGCTGAGCAAACAATGGCACGTCCACACAGAGCTTGGAAGCGATAAAGAGGGATGGAGTAGACTGCTAGATATCACTAAGTCACCTTTAGGGTATGTTTCTAAGTGAAGCTGACAAAAGTGTATATGATATGCTATCAATTTCTTAAGAAGTGAGAGGGAAGTTGCATTTGTATTTGTGTGTGTGTGTGTACTATATATGTAGTTGAAATGTATTTTAAAAATGAAAGGATGAGCCATAAAATTATACACACACACACACACACACACACACACACACACACACACACATATATATAATTTCTTTGGGCAAGGTGGAAAATAGGGCAAAGGATCCAGACAGAAGCCAGTCCTCTTTAAAATGTCTTTTTATAGATTTAACTTTGGACTCATGGAAACACTACATAATTAAGAAACAAATATAATAAAACACAAGTGGCTGCTAACATTTTAAAACAAAAAAGCCTCAGTATGGCCATCCAGGTAGTGATGACTCAGCAAGCGTAGATCGGGCCAGCTTGTGAGGACATTCCTGGTGGGGAGGAAAACCCATGTGCACGAGCTGGAGCAGAAACAGTGCCTTTTCATCCACGTGACTGACATTTGCTATCAGGTCTGATAATTCACTGGCCACGGGGCAGAATACACAGAAGGATTCTGCCTCAATAGGGGGCAGCAGTCAGCCATAGTTTAGTTGCTTCCCGGATCCCACAAAACAAAGCTCTAAGTAAGATCCAAAATTATCAAACTGTTTTCAAGTAACTGAACTGAATCCTAAAACAAAGCTTAGGACCATTTCTTGCAATACAGAAATATCCAGCACTCAACAAGATAAAATTCAGTGTTTGACATTCAATCAAAGAGTTCCAGGTATACCAAGAAGTAGAAAAATCTGACCTATAATAAGGAGAAAAAAAAATCAAAACCAACCCAGAAATGGCACAGATGTTAGAACCAACAGATAAGGACATTAAAATTATGACAGCTGAAGGAAAGACTGAACGTGTTAAGCAGATACTTGGGAGATATAAGAAAGACTCAAGACTTCTAAAGAGGAAAAACTACAATACACCATACTGATGGGATTAACAGCAAATTAGATGTTGCAGAAGAAAATATTAGTTTAAATTAAGACACAGGAATAGAAATTATCCCAAATAGGCAGACAGGGGTAGGCCTAAAAAATAACCAGTGTCAATGAGCTGTGGGTCAACTTCAAGAAGCCCGAGATCTGTGTAACCCTAGTTCCCACAGGGAAGACTCACATCTATGCTGTCAAATACTGTGTGTTTTCTGTGCCTCCCGCATGAAATGGCAGTGCGGGGGTGATTCAGAGCTGTGGCCCTACAAAGGGATCGCAACCCTCATCATTAAGAGCATTTCTTAGGACCCCGGGTTTTCCAAGGCATCAACTTCCAACTGGAGAAACGGGCCCAGCAGCTTCCCGGACCCTCAGGCCTTCTCCATGGCTTCCTATTCTCAGGCTGTGGCGTAGTGAGCAGACCCTTCCCGGAACCTGTCCCACTGAGCAAAATGGTGGAGGCCACTCCTGCCCCTTGCTCCTAGGCACCAAGAACTCTGGGCGACTGAGTAACCTGATGAGTCTCTGAAAGGGGAGTTGGAAGTTCAGCCTCAGAATTTCCTCGGTAGGGAGTTGCTCTCATAGCTTCGTGGGTCCGAGGCCTTTGGAACAACCGCTTGTGAGGTGTCTGACCTCCTTGTGAGCATTCTCCACGTGTGGGAATGTAGAAGTTCGGCTTTGTGAGGGTCTAACAGGCCTAGATCCATATCCACAGCTACAGTCCAGGTACAATGCGGCCTGTGATGCTAAGGGATGAGTCCAGTTGCATGATATTCTGGAAAAAGCAATACTAGTGGGACAGGAAAGAGATCAATGTACTACCAGGGGCAGGTGTGACAGGAGAGATGAACCACGAAAGGGGAGCTAGAGGGAAGTTTTGGAGATGAGAAAACTGTTCTATAATCTTGATTGTGGTGGTGGTTATGTGACTATATGCATTTATCAAAATGATAAAACCATATACTAAAAGAGTAAATTTTATATATGTGAAGTATTTGTCAAAATTCATAGAACTATATACTAAAAAGAGTTTTACTAGATATAAATTATATCCTTCTTAATAAAATAAATGGAAAACAAATGATTTAAAAAGTCCAAAAAATTAAGACCTCAGAAACATAAGTATATGTTTATATGATATTTGGCTTTTATTAAGAATGATTCAAATGTTTCTGACCAATGTTACTGCAAGAAATTTATTTGCTTTTAAAAAAGGGTTGATTCTAACTCACACTCTGGTAACAAACTCCTCCCAGGGTCAAAGTCCTCTGTAGTCTGTGCTTCTCAAACTTGAATGTGTTCAAGAATCTTTAGGAAGTTTATTAAACTGCACGTTCTGATTTGGGAGATGTGAGACCAAGGATTCTGCATTTCTCAAGTAGCAAGGCCAAGGACATGAGAGAGGACACTGATAGGTAAGACAGAATTATTCATTCAGATTGAACAAGCCCTCGTGACACGATACATGGTGTTGGCCTGTGCAAGTGAAAGGACGGTCCCTTGGCCACAGGGTGTCCCTATCCTCAGAGCTGAAAGCTGAGCAGCTGTCATTCCCTAGTTCACAGCTTGGGCTTCCACTGAACTCCTGGAGCCAAGTTGGAGTCAACTCCAGCTCAAGGGGGTAAACAAAGCTCTTTACAATAGAAAAATCTGCCCTGAAGGTAGAGACTCTGACTCCCATAAAAACACAGAAGGCTCGTCCATCCACCATCATTCCATCCATCCATCCATCCATCCATCCATCCATCCATAGACAAATAGCAACTTCTCTTCAAATGTATGAGGAAATTACTCCACCAGAAAGGAAGTCAATGCTGATTCCTCGTGATTCTGCTGACATTCCAAGGACTGGCGTGGTGCCAGCTAACCACTGCAGAGGGGCTGCCCGTGCACCAGCGGGGGAGTGGGTCTGTGGAGTGGTTTCCCAGCAGGAATAAGAACTGGCCAGGACAGGAAGCCAAGTGTTGAAGGATAGGAAATGGTGGCTTTTATATTCAACAACTTCATGAAATTTCCCCAGAGAATTGGCACTTCTTTTTGCATACTAAAACAAAGTGCTATGTAGACGTTTCCACAGACAGCTTCTTCGCCCACAGATACCTCCGGCTATAACACATCACCTAACAGACTCATGCATGCCAACACCTTCAGGTACATGGCTCAGGGCTCTTCCCAAGAGGAAGCAACCACGTGTGTATTGAGAGTCTATTATAAGTTAACATGTCTTGAGCACTTACTATGTGCCATGAGCTACCCTAAGTGCATTGCATACATTCATGATTTCAACTAACCCTCACAACACCCCGTGAGGTGGAAATATTATTAGCCCCACTTTACAGCAGAGAACTCTCAGGAAAATGAGGCTGGATAGCTGGTCCAAGGGATATAAACCCCAGCAGTCACTGTCCCCACCCACACCTCCCCTCCTGACCACCGTGCTGGGGTCTACGCGATGGGGGGCACGCACATATTAATGGCACTAAGCCCCAGGTCTCCCAGCTGGGAGAACGTGAAGAACCTGGCTGAGATCACCACATCGCTCCCAACTTCCTCACAGAGCTCCGCCCTCTCACAGGAGATGATGGAGCCACAGGGGCATCAGGGTCTGAGCTGGAAGGGATGTTATTACCTCTATCCCAACTGTCTTATGTATATGACTGTGGAGGGAGCAGGTTTGGTAGGGAAATCAGGGGTTCAGTTTAAGAGGCCTCGTGGACATCCGAGGCAGATGTCAAAGAGCAGGTGAAAATGCTCTTCTGGGATGGAGCGGAGCTTTGTGTGGTGGAATGTAAGGGGAGGATAGGTGATTCTGCCAGAGGAACAATGCCATCCACAGGGGAGTAGCCCAAACTGCATCCATCCACATGGAAACAAGAGCCGGTAATGCTTGGTCACATTCAGTCAGACAATAAGGAAGAAGAAACACGGCAGGAATAAAATCCCTGGAATGCATCTTGGTCATTTGCTTTGGAGAAATTTCTTTCATTTTAGTTGTTTAAAGCATTTCATAACATGCCAGGAAGTAGGATGTTGCACACTTTGCAAAAATAATGAAGTCCTCAGATTAAAAAAAAACAAAAACCCGACAATATTATATGATTAAATTTTAAGGGCAAAAGAAATGAGTCACTTCTCTTTAAAGGTTATCAACCGAGAAATTAATAAAGCCTTCTCCATAAACCTCTAGCAAGAGCAGTGGCAGTAGATAGAGGTGAGAGAGTTTGGTCCAAACACTTCCAATTCCTGGAAATCTCTTGTTGCCATGGTAGCTATGCTACAACATGACCACTCAGGTATAGGCAGAACTAGAAGATAATAAGCAACTCACCTCATTACCAGCTTTAGGTTTGAAAATAATTTTGGGCACTTTTCTTCCCCCCCGCAAACTTTAGCTTAGATGATGTTGTACAATACTGCACTATAAATGCAAATCGACTAAGAAATAACTTTTGCCAAAGTTCCTTCACTATTCAACCAGCACAAATATGGGAAGTAGATTTTAGAGAGAAATGTCTGAGTAGAAACATGTGTAGGAGGAGTCCGCAGACAACAAAGTCCACAGGACAAACCTGGACGGCCACCTATTTTTGCACATCTTGTGAGCTAAGAGTTGTTTTCCTATTTTTATTTATTTATTTAACTTATTTTTAAAATTGTATTAAATGTATTGGGGGGGCAATGATTAATAATTATATAGATTTCAGGTGTACAATTCTATAATATATCATCTGTATATTGCACTGTATGCTCACCACCCACAGTCAACTCTCCTTCCATCGCCATTTATTATTTTTAAGTGGTGGGGAAGAAATCAAAAGAAGAATATTTTGTGATACCTGAGACTTATATGAAATTCAAAATTCAGTCTGAAAGTCATATTTTATTGAAGCACAGCCAGACTCATTTATTTACCTATTGTTTATGGCTTCTCTGTGTCACACAGCAGAGCCGAGTAGTTGTGACTAAAACCATACCGTCCACAGAGCAGAACATGCTGACAGTCCAGCCCTTAGAGAGAGGACTCACCAGCCCCTAATCTAGGCACTGAGTTGTATGTGTAGGGGAAGTTGGACTAGGAGACGGGGCGTCTTCTTTGCCAACAAGTCTCGAACAGGTGCTGTCTTAGTCTGTTTGGGGCTGATACCACCACACACCACATTGGGCAGCTCATAAACAACAGAAATTTACAACTCACACCTGGGGTGTCCCAGTTCAGGCCCAGTGTGGCCGCCTTCCAGTAAAAGCCCTCATCCTGGCTCATAGCTGCTGCCTTCCCGCTGTGTCCTCTGTGGCGGAAGGGGCTGGGACACCCTGTGGGGCCTCTTGTTTAACACTAATCCCATGCCGGAGGGCTCTGCCCTCACAGGTTAAGCACTTCCCAAAGGCCCCACTTACCAATGGGAGTTAAGATTACAACATCTGAATTTTGGGGGCCACATTCAAACCATAGCAGGTGCCTTCAATGCAGATTCAGGCCTTTCCACCTAACTTGTGCAACTGTATTCACTGCTGCTCGAAAAGCCTGGCAGGATGGGATCACACCCTTTGTCAACAGGTTTTAACACTGCCCTGTCCCAGGGGTCGGCAGCACGCCACTTACTCCCTCATGCGTTGTATCTCGGTCCTGGCCATCGCCCTGTTGAAAATTGTTGGTCCTGGGGACACGTCTGAAACTGCGCCGGTGACTGTCCTTGTGTCTGAAAATCAAAGCACAGCCCTTATTGACTTCATCGGCACCCAGCATCCTCAAGGCAACATTCAAGGGCAACAGAAAACGGAGGCTAATCCACCTTTGCCAAAGGTAATGCCACACCAATTAGAGAGGAATTAATGCCGCCACGCACATTAAGGAAATTTATTCCAGCTGACAGGATTATTTACACTTTTAATATGCACGAGGAATTCCAGGACCAAGCTGCTCTCAAGAAGGATTATTTAAACAGAACACGATTGTTTAGAAGGTGGGCTTTTCAGACTGGAAAACGCAGGGAGAAATGCAGGTATGGAAATTTGTCCACTATCCAGATACCATTGCTGACGTGTACACATAAAAAGCTGTTTGATATTGAAACTGGGACTCAAACATTTTTTGTTCTTATAAGTTTATTTCTAGCCTACAGAGGCAAGATGTTTTTAAAGAAAAGAATCGGGGGGG
>PVJN01015209.1:20818-44998 GCA_004026805.1 Lasiurus borealis | reverse complement strand
AGTGTGCTTGTTTACCTCGTTGTCGAAGCATCTTTTGTGCATTTACATACTTTATCACATTTCTTTTTATAACCATGGGTCCGAAGAAAGCAAGTGGAAAGGTCAGTGCTCAGAAGAGGATGATGTCTATTGAATTAAAGCATGAAATCATAGAAAAATATGAGCAAGGTGTGCGAGTGGCTGACTTGGCGAGGCAATAGGGGCGTAGTACTTCAAGGATATGCACTGTGCTTAAACAGAAGGAGTCGATGAAGGGTATAATGCCAGCTAAGGGCGTTACAATAATTTCTAATCTCCATGGCTCTCTCCATGAAAAGATGGAGAATCTACTGATGGTGGGGGTGACAAAGAAGCAGCTTAAAGGAGATACATTAACACAGGACATCATATGCGAGAAGGCGCGAGCGATTTACGGTGATTTGCTAGAGCAGACCCCGCGCACTTCCATGGACGAAGCATTGAAAGACTCATTTAAAGCCAGTAGAGGCTGGTTTGATAACTTCAGGAAAAGGTCCGGCATTCACTCCATCGTCAGGCATGGTGAGGCAGCAAGTTCGGATGTGAAGGCAGTTGAGGATTACCTCAAAACCTCTTTGGAACTGATAGAAGCCAAAGGATATATCCCCCAGCAAGTCTTCAACTGTGACGACATAGGGCTTTTCTGGAAGAAGATTCCGAATAGGACTTATATAATGGCAGAGGAGAAGGCGATGCCAGGCCACAAACCCATGAAGGATAGGCTAACTCTCGCACTGTGCACCAATGCGAGTGGCGACTGCAAGATCAAGCCTCTGCTCGTATACCATTCAGAAAACCCCAGAGTCGTTAAGTCACATAAGATTTTAAAAGATAAACTGCAAGTTATGTGGAGGGCAAACCCGAAGGCATGGGTCACCAGGCAGTTCTTTGTGGAGTGAGTAAACCTGGTTTTCGGCCCTTCTGTTAAGAAATATCTACAGGAAAACAACCTAACCATTCAAGCCCTCCTCATCCTCGACAATGCTCCTGCTCACCCACTGAACCTCGAAGATGAACTCCTCGAAGAGTTCAAGTTTATAAAGGTTGTCTGCCTACCTCCCAACACCACTCCTATCTTGCAGCCCATGGACCAGGAGATGATTTCTAATTTTAATAAGCTGTACATCAAGCACCTGTTCCTGCGCTGCTTTGAGGTGACAGAGAACACAAACCTCACCCTTAGAGAGTTCTGGAAGAACCACTTTAACATCGTGATATGCCTCATAATTATTTATCAGGCCTGGCTAGGTGTTACAATGAGGACTTTGATCTCTGCATGGAAGAAGCTGTGGTCTGAGGCCGTAGCCGAAAGGACCTTCGAAGGATTCGAACCCGAGGTGCCAGTGGAGGAGGAGATAGTGTCTCTGGGAAAATCCATGGGCCTGGAGGTGGATGAGAGAGACATGAATGAGCTCGTCGAGGAACACTCTCTGGAACTCACCACGGAAGAGTTACAAGAGTTGCATTCTCAGCAACATGGGGAAGTTCTCCAAGAAATTGGTTTTGAGGAGGAGCCAGAGGTGGGGGAGATCTCTACAAGTGAGATAAAGGAAATCTTAGGAATGTGGGAGAGGGTGTCACACTTCGTGGAAAAGAACACCCCGAAAAAGTTGCTACTGGTCATGCATCGGAGCTGTTCAATGAAACTTGCCTCACCCATTTCAGAAACATTCTGAAAGGGAGGAAGAAGCAAACCTTGTTTGACACGTTTTTTTTTTTTTTTTTTTTTTAAATCGACCAAAAATGCAAAGACCAGTAGCAATTAAGTTCAGTGAAGATTAGTTAAGTTACATTCAGTTTAGGGATTAAAGTGTAGCATTAAGAGTGTAACAAGTAGGTAAATACACTTTATAAAACCAGTTTATTCCTTTACATTCTCTTTTATTATGTTTTTATACAATATCTGTCATTTTTAAATACATTTTTCTTATGCAAAAACTTGTAACAAGAACAACTGGGGTGGCATTTTGGGGGCTGGAACGGATTAACGGCATTTCAATTGATTTCAATGGGGAAATTTGCTTTGAGAAACGAGCAACTTGATATATGAGCAAGGTTACGGAACGAATTAAACTCAAATCTCGAGGTACCATTGTACTTTGTAATTAATGTATATTTGAACTTTTGATTTTAATGCCATCATTTTTGAACACGAGGTATATTTTTATTTTCTCCAGACCAGGATTCCAGTATGTATGAACATGTGTAACAAACCCAAAATGTTAGAAAATGAATTTAGGGTAGAACATATATCTTTTAGGATGGTATTGGGAAATTATTTTATTTGTGGATATGTTGAAGCAAAGATATCCATGGAATATAAAATTGATAAGAGTGCAACCCCTAAAATTCATCTAATGTTTATATCTAAGCTTTGCATGCTAAATTATATAATTGACATGAGACATTTCAGTCAGGGGTAGGGAATGTTTGGTCTCTGGGCCATATAAGACCCATGAAATTATTTGGACTGGCCTTGCCAAGCCATTAGGGATGAGTCAATTAAATGTTTGACCGAATATAGCAGGCTAATTTTTAAGTTGATAATTTTGAATGGCCTGGGAACGATGTTATAAATATCCAAATGGCCCTTGGCAGAAAAAAGGTTTTCCACCCCTCTTTATCTGTTGCTTCTTTGTGTGTGTGTGTGTGTGTGTGTGTGCTTTTTAAAAATTCTTCATAGTACACTTTTATTTCCAAGCATATTTTTTCCTTACTTAAGTCACTTGTTTGCTGACTCATTTCACCTTCAGTTGTGGATGTCAAGGGAATAAAAACTAATTTAAATATCATCCTAAGCAAATTGTATTGGAATGACAATTTTGCTGTAGAATGCAATTTACATGATAAATTCTAAAATCAAGTAGAAATGATTTATGGATTACCTATTGTTGGCGATTATTTGCACCAATCTTCTATTAACACAGAAAGATAGTCTTATTTAGCATTTTTATAAATAATCATGAATAGGAAATATTCATTGAATTTGTGGTACATGAAGATTATAACGAGTTTCCCTGGATGGTGAAATGCCGTGTCCATGGAGACAACCAACAAAAATGCTTACACATTTTGAGAGGCCAAAAAGATAGAATTTTAAAAGATAAGTAGTGAACTTTCTCAGTCCGGGACCATTTAAGACAGAGGTGAATTTTTAATACTATCCCTACTTAATATATTCATATTCTTTCTGATTGGTGACTTTAAAATTACGTGTTATTCTTAGATCCCTAGGTCACTTTTCTTTCCTAATTCTAAGTAATTTTATATCATATACTAGAGGCCTAATGCATGAAATTTATGCATGGTAGGGTCCATAGCAGTTGCCAGCTGCTGATTGGGGCCTCCCTTCTCCCGGCTGTCTGCTGCCGCTGCCCCTGGTAGTCAGCACACATCTAACTCCAGGTCAGTTGAGCTTCTGGCTGTGGGGACAATTTGCATATTAATCTTTTATTATGTAGGATAAGATTTCTACAATTCATACTGAAAGAAAAGCTGAGATATTATAGTTCTAATTTGTATACACAATCAGTTTGTTGTTTCCTGTCTGTGAGCAATTTTAAAATACTGGTCCATTAGATTTAATCTTTGTGAATATTGGATTTTCTGGGAGACAACTTGCAAAACAATACACAGAATTAATATTACTGGCAGTGAAACATTAAATATAATAAATGATAAAAGCTTTTTTTAACATAAATTAGGACCTAAGAATGTATGTATACAAATAGACATATAACTTAAAGTTCTAATGGTAGCAGTAAAAATTTATAAAGCCTACTGTTAATATATTAAAGGAACAGAAATGTGAAAAATTATAAATTTTTTGTTTAATAAGTGCTATCATAATCTCCAGAGTAGAAATGCAGTACTTAGTGATATAGACAAGCATGATTCTACTATGCTTTCAATCTTATGAATTCTTAAATTATATAATCAATAGAAAAACAAACATTCTTTTTAATTTTAAAAGATTTTCTATAAAAACTATTAGGAAACATACAAAACATCCCTGTAGGTGCAATAATCATATACATGATAATTCTTTAATGTGCATTGTGAAAAATTAAACCATGGTGAATTCCATAGCAATATATTTTATATAACTTTAAGAGCTCAACATCATAAGTAAAAGTAATCTGAAGGATAATTTATCAAACTGCAGTAAAACCTTTTATGAAAAGCATGTCAAAAGTTTTGCTAATTAAATTTTTATTAAATCCCCATATTTGCATTGCAACATTTTATTCCTTCAGTAATTTATTCCATTCATTTTATACCAATAACATAAAAGTATTTTCTAAAGGATATAAATAATAAGATCTATTTATAAAGACGTTTTAGTTTTAGAGAATAATCTTGATAACTTTTCTGTTTATTTTCACATTACTTCTTATAGGATAGTAGCTAGATATATTAAATAAAAACACATAGATGACTGCCATTTAGGACAACATAGATGGATCTTGAGAATATCATGGTAAATGAAATAAGTCAGACAAAAGTTAAGAACCATATGATTTCACTCATATGTGGGATAAAAATAAACAAAACTTCATAGGCACAGAAAACAGTACTATGGTTACCAGAGAGAAGGGGATGTGTAGGTAGCAAAAGGTAAAGGAAGTCAAATATATGGTGACAGAAGGTGATTTGACTTTGGGTGGTGAATGTCAAGGGAATGAATATATCTATGCTATATATCTATGATGTATCATAAAATTTTACACTTGAAATCTATATAATCTTATTGACCAATGTCACCTCAATAAGTTTAATTGAAATATATGGATGAAAATGGGACTACAAATAATTCACTTTTTTTCATTTCTTCAGTTTCTTTACCTAATGTAGTATCTACCTCATGTGAGAAACAGAAGTAGCAACTACAGGAGTTAGCTATTTTTCCCCATCTTACAGACCTCAGTGGTAAAATAATTTCTCGGGGCTCAGGAGCAAAGTTAGGAAAGGCTATTAAATATCCTTTATTTTATGCCTACTTAATTTTAAGGCGCATAGGTGTTTGAGTCAGACTAAACATAGTTTAAGTCTCTGTACTTCATTATGAACTGTAATCTAGGCAATTTGCCTAAACTCACAAAGCTTCTGTTTATTCATCAAATTGTAAGAAGGAATGTATTCTCTTCATATGATTATTAGCAATAACCAATTCAATTATAGGTCTCAAATGCTTAGCTCTGTGCATTCCACACATTAAATGCTAAAGTTAAAAAAAATGGACATGTTCTATTCTTCTATTAACAGGAAATACAGAAGAAAAACTGAAAATGATATACTCATGAAAGAAAAGTCAGGCCAACTTAGTAGTGACTACACTAAAACAAAGGCAATAATGGAATGCAATACACTTCAACTAACATGTTCATGCTTCCATTACCCACCAGCTATTAGTAATGATGATTCTGTTCTCTGGTTCTATGAGTTTGGCTATTTTAGAGTTTATGTGTAAGTGAGCTCATACAGTATTTGTCTATCTCTGTCTGCCATATTTCATTTAGCATAATGCCCCCGAGATCCATACATGTTGCAAATGGAAGGATTTCCTTTCTTTATTATGTCTAAATAATATTCTATTGTCCTCAAGCATCCCTCAGAGCAATGTTTTTGGCCATATATCTCATAGGGCAAGAGAAATAAATAAAAAATAAACAAATAGGAGTACACCAAACTAAACAGCTTCTGCATAGCAAAATAAACTATTAACAAGATGGAAAGGAAAGCCACTACATGGGAGAACATATTTGCCAATGATATATCTAATAAGGGGTTAATTTCCAAACTATATAAATAATTGTGTTGTTGAAGTGTCTTAAGTGGACTCCAGAGCCTTTCCAGAACTATTTTTTTTGTTGGTAATTCACTGTGGGATTGTGTAATTAACAGTTTTCCAAAAATATTATATATTTACAAAAAAGTACAAAAAGCAGAAATATATATCTAAATCAATTCTAACAAAGTGCATACACCTAGGAAACCAGAAAAAAAAATGTCAATACATGGAAAATAAGTTTCCAAAAGTTCTCTTACAGTTACTTTTTCTTAGTACATTACTATCCAGGAATCCTATCTAATAAAAGAGTAATATGTAAATTAACCACCACTCCATTACATCCACAAGCCATGTCCATCAGCCAATCAGGAGAAAGTATGCAAATTAACTCAACCAAGATGGGTGTGGTCATGGGGAGAGCAGGAGCCATGGGTTTCCCCAGCGATGGAGAAAGCTAAACTTTCTGTACACCATGGGGGGCACAGGCTTCCACTTAAGGCTACAATTATAGAAGATAAATAAATCCCAGATACCAAGGCCTCTGCTTGGTTGCTGAGGGGCGTGGCCAGCCTGCAAACTAGCACAGGCACCTTGCCCAGGCCACCCCACACCCCAGGAGAACCCTAACCCTGATCTGGGACACCATTCAGGGCAAACCAGCTGGCCCCCATCCATGTACCAGGCCTCTATCCTATCTAATGAAATGGTAATACGCAGATTGACCATTACTCCAACACACAAGAGGCTGCCCCCCTGTGGTCAAAGATGGCTTCTCCTATGTGGACATAAGATGGCCACCACAAGATGGGGATGGCAGTTGTGGGCTATCAGGCCTAAATGGGAGGGCCATTGGGAGGGACTGGCCTGCAAGGGAGGGCAGTTAGGGGTGACCAGGCTGGCAGGAGAGGGCAGTTAGGGGTGACCAGGTCTGCAGGGGAAGGCAGTTGGGGCAAACAGGCTGGCAGGGGAGCAGTTAGGCATCAATCAGGTCTGCAGAGGAGTGGTTAGGGGGTGATCAGGCTGGCAGGGAGAAGTGGTTAGGGCAATCAGGAAGGCAGGCAGATGCACAGTTGGGAGCCAGCAGTACTAGATTGTGAGAAGGATGTCTGACTGCCTGCTTAGTCCCGATCCCACTGGGCAGTCAGTACATTGCTCAATGGGTCTCAGATTGCTGAGAGTGCAGGCTGGTCTGAGAGACACCCTTCCCCCCTCCCCTGTGCACAAATTTCATGCACCAGGCCTCTAGGCTATACTAATAGAAGAGAAAAATGTAAATTGACTATCACTTATTGATGCCCACAGCCAATCAGGAACAAGTATGCAAATTAACCCAACAAAGATGGCAGTGGCCTGGCCCTCTGGCCCCTCCAGACCCCTGGACAGTGAGCTTCCTCAGGGCCTCCCTGCTGCATTCCACATCTGTCAACTGTCCTTGAAGTCTTCCTGGTGCTTGAGGCCATAGCTCCTTGTTTTTGGTGTCTCCCTCTACTCCATCCCCACTCGCTACTCTGGTAAACAAAACTCTAGCGTTGGATGCTTGTGGGAGCTGACTCAGTACACAGCACATCCCGGGAGCCCTGGGCCAGCCAAAGGGTGATGGTGGCAGCTGTGGTGGCAGAGGCAGGCAGCTTAGCTTTGTTTTGAATAGATGAAAGAGGTCACCTATACAGTAAGCTATTGCCAATGTTACCTCCAATAAGAGTTTAACCTCCAAAATTTACCATATTCATCAAATCTCTTTCCTCCCTATCTCACCAAATCAAGAAGGGAGGGGTGATGGGCATGGAGGGAGAGCAGGCAGGCTGGGGGCAGAGGGCAGAGGAGTAAGAGGATGAGGAGTAAGACAGTGGGAAAGTGAAGTGCAGTAGCACACCCAACCTATACAGTCCTCTCTGCCTGCCTTGCTCCCCCCACCTCTTCCCCTGCACATATCCCGGGGAGTGCCAGCACTGCACAGAAGAACTCTCTGGAGAAGGAGGGCAAGGAGGAATTGGCACCAGAGCATGAAAGGCTTGCCACTGCTGCCACCACTGCCAGGGTGCTGGAGTGAGCCCACCGTGTGCCAACAGCTAAGGGAAGGAAGGCCTATTCTTACATGAATCTTCGTGCATCTGATTAATATTGCTTGTTTCTTTCTTTCTTTCTTTCCTCTCTCTCTCTCTCTCTCTCTCTCTCTCTCTCTCTCTCTCTCTCTTTCTTTCTTTCTTTCTTTCTTTCTTTCTTTTATTGTTTAAAGTATTACAGATAGTAGTACATATGTCTCCAATTGACCTCCCCCTGAGTACCCCACTCCCTGGAACATGCCCTCACTCCCCTAGTGTCTGTGTCCATTGGTTATGCTTAAATGCATGCATAGAAGTCCTTTGGTTGATCTCTTACACTCCCAACCATTCCCTGTCTTCGAACTGAAGTTTGACAGTCTGTTCAACCCTTCTTTGTCTCTATATCTGTTTTTGTTCATCAGTTTATGATGTTCTTTATATTCCACAAATGAGTGAGATCATGTGATAGTTATCTTTCTCTGACTGGCTTATTTCACTTAGTGTAATGCTCTCCAGTTTCATCCATGCTGTTGCAAATGGTAAAAGTCCTTTCTTTTTTATAGTGGCATAGTATTTCATTGTGTAGATGTACCAGTTATTTTAATTACCCCTCTGCTGAGGGACACTTAGGTTGTTTCCAAATCTTAGCTATTGTAAATTGTGCTACTATGAACATAAAGGTGCATATATCCTTTCTGATTGATGTTTCCGTTTTTCTTGGGAAATAGTCCTAGAAGTGGGATCACTGGGGCAAATGGAAGTTCCATTTTTAATTTTTTGAGGAAACTCCATGCTGTTTTCCACAGTGGCTGCACCAGTCTGCATTCCCACCAGCAGTGCATGAGGATTCCTTTTTTCTCACATCCTCGCCAGCACTTGTTGTTTGTTGATTTTTTGATGATAGCCATTCTGACAGGTGTGAGATGATAACTCTCAGATGATTAGTGATTTTTAGCATGTTTTCAAATGTCTCTTGGCCTCTTCTCTTTCAAAAAGTGTCTATTTAGGTCCTTTTGCCTATTTTTTGATTGGATTTTTTATTTTCCTTTTGTTAAGTTGTAAGTCAAAGATGGCTACCCCCATGTGGACATAAATGGCCACCACAAGATGGTAAATTTTGGAGGTTAAACTCTTTTTGGAGATAAGATTGGCAAACATGTTCTCCCATTTGTTTATTTTCACTTAATTTCCATTGTCCTAGGAGCTGTATTGGTAAAGATATTGCTACAAATATCTATTTTGCTGCCTATGATTTATAGGATTTTTATGGTTTCCCATCTTCCATTTAAGTCATTTATCCATTTTGAGTTTATTTTTTTTGTGTGTGTATAGTGTCAGTTGGTGTCCTACTTTCATTTTTTTGCATGTTATCTGTCCAATTTTCCCAATACCATTTATTGAAGAGACTGTCTTGATTCCATTATATGCTCTTGCCTCCTTTGTCAAATATTAATTAAGCATAATGGCCTGGGTCAATTTCTAGGTTCTCTGTTCAGTTCTACTGGTCTATATATCTGTTCTTGTGCCAGTACCAGGCAGTTTTGAGAACAGTGGCTTTGTAGTATAGCTTGATATTCGATATTGTGATCCCTCCAACTTTTTTTTTCTTTCTCAAGATTGCTGTAGTTATTCAGGGTCTTTTTTTTTTATTCCAGATGAATTTTTGGAGAATTTATTCTAGGTCTTTGAAGTATGCCATTGTGCTTGTATAATTTAAACTTATTTAAATTAAATTACATATTTTATACTCTCTAGTGTCTTTCTTATTTCATTAAAAATTATGCTTTTGATGAATCTAAATCAATTGCAACTCTGATTTTATCTTATTCATTTTTCTTTTCCTGTCCACAGATTCTGTGCAGTTTTAATGATTCTAAAATTTCCATATGTAAAATTGGCTACATTCTTAATACTGCCTAGAGGTTATATCCCCAACTCTCATATGGTTTTTTTAAACTTCTACTAATGTATTTAACAAGGATCATATTTTTAATTGTCTCCCATTTTTTTATTCTTTATTTTTTACCTTGAATTATTTAGGTAGGACAAGCCATTTATTTAGATAATGTATAATGCTCCACCACATAAAGTATTTATTGTCACGATTCCTTTTCCCAAAATATAATATCCTTTTTGTTACTGGAAAATGCTCCATCTAGAAATATTTCATGACCATCTTAGAAGACTTTAACTTGCCTCATTAACCCAATTTTCTAAATAATTTATTCATGCTTCTTTTCACTGGTTTTAAATAGCTGTGCCATCTCTTTTAAATTTATTTATTTTTGTTGTTGGTTTGGAAATGTCTGAGATGAAATGTCAAATTATCTTGATTCCATTGTACATCAATTTATATCTATATATAAAAGCCTAAGCTACCATCCAACTGTTCGACCATTTGCTATGCTGTGCACTGACCACCAGGTTGCAGATGGTTAATGCACAGGCATGGAAACATGGAACAGACTGATGAATCTCAGAGAGAAAACGGAAAGGGGGAGGGTGGGAAGAGATTAACCAAAGATCTTATATGTGTACCAGGCACAGATTTGTGCACTGGTGGGGTCCCTCTACTTGGCCTATGGGAATCTGGCAAAAACAGTACAGTGTTTGTTACATGTGGCAAACTATGATAATGCTTTTTTACATGTCACATCTAAACACCAACAATTCCACAAGGCCTGGTTATGCAATATAAATTTCCATAACAGTCCAGAAATAATGAAACACCTGGATCTAAAATTTTAATTTTAATAAAAACTCTAAGGACCAAAACCAAAACAGTTCAGAATTGTAGTACATACCGAAGAAATAAAATAGGAGAATGATAACAAAGAAATGTCAGGCACTTAAAACTTATTCAGTCAGAAAGATGTCATTAGTGATTGCATTAATGGTCCCAGTTCTCTTTCTTTAACCATTATTTTTTTCACCATGTGACTCCACAGGCTACTTTTTGAATTTGAGAAATGCAAGCTTAGATGTTTTACTTGTTTTGGCCAATGTTATACAGGACAATTTCATATAAATAGAGGCCTTTGCTTCTACTTTTGAAGCTGTGTTACTGCCAGATAACATGCCTGGACCCACTGCTGGAAGATGAGAAATAAGTAAAATCATCCTGTCACCCAATCTGACAGCAAACTGATTGCCTGACAGATAGATGTAAGAGTGAGCCAAGCTCAAAGTAAGGAGAAGTGCACACCTAAACACAGGCAGAATTTTTATCCTACACCCTTTGAGGATGAAATAAATGCTTTTTGTTGTAAGCCACAGATATTTAAAGTGGTTGGTTATGTAGCATAATCATGCTAATAGAAATCTGATACAGACATCAGTATTTGAAGTGGAGTGCTGCATATTAAAAATAAAACATAACAAAATATATTATGTTGGTTAGCAGAAGCTTACAAAAATTACTGTGATGCCCCAAGAATCTAGGAAAACTGTTGTGATATTTGGGATATATTAAGATGTATACTGTATATTTGATCTTCATTCCATGCTTCTGTCATAACAATATCTAAAATCTTTGGAATTATCCTAAGTGATAGGTATGAGAGGTGCATCTTTTGTTATTTACAATAAGCCCCTTTTAAGCATACCTGAGTTTATGCTAATGAGATGACACTTGGTGGGCCCCTAGAGAGCTTCAGGATGGAAGCTGAGTGCCCTAGGAATCAA
Organism: Lasiurus borealis; assembly: GCA_004026805.1. Taxonomy (NCBI): domain Eukaryota; kingdom Metazoa; phylum Chordata; class Mammalia; order Chiroptera; family Vespertilionidae; genus Lasiurus; species Lasiurus borealis. Next base: position 33,463 of record PVJN01015209.1, on the reverse strand, counting down.
TCAGATGATTAGAGGATTGGAACTTGCAGCCTCACCTTCCAATTTAAAGATTGGGAAGAGAGACTAGAAACTGAGTTGGTCAGTAGAGGACAATGATTTAATGGAACTTCCATAAAAACTGAATGTTGGAATTCAAAGAGTTTTGGGATGGTAAGCACATCAAGGTGCTAGGAGTGTGGCACAACTCAGAGGACCAGGGAGCTCCATACCCCCTTCACATCCCTTTCCCAGTGAATCTGGCTGTTTGGGAGTTGTATCTTTTATAATAAGCCATAAATATGAGTAAAGTGCTTTCTTGAATTCTGTGAGCAGTTTTAGCAAATTATCAAACCAGAGGATGGGGTTGTTGGAAACTTACAGCCAGTTGATCAGAAGTACAGGTGGCATTGACTTGAGATTGTTACTTGAAGTTGGAGGGCAGGGGGCAATTTTATTAGATTGAACCCTTAACCTGTCAGGTCTGCAGTAACTCCGGGTAGTTAGTAACAGAACTGAATTTACTGTAGGAGACCCAGTAGGTGTCTGAAGAGTTGAATAATTGGTTGGTGTGGGAAAATAAACACACACACATTTGGTATCAGAAGATTGGTATTGTAAAAACACAAAGATAGAAGCAGCTGTAATATGTAGTGATGGACTATTTCATAAAATTATATTATTAACTTTTGGATTTGGGTGAAAAAGAACTCCCCAGGCTAACTTTTGAAAGTGGCAGCTAATACCTTTTAACTGTATATTATAAGACAGTGCAAGAAAGAGATGTGGTCAAAAGGAAAAAAAAAAGAAGTACAGTTGCAAGAGGGGCTAGAACTTCCTAGATTAGAAAAATAATATTGATTCTTTCCCTGGGGCAATTTGATACTCTCAAATAAGACATGGCCTCAGACTATAGATCTCAAAGCCATAGGCTTGTGAAACTCTTTGTAGTGACCTTTAAAAAAGTCAGAGCAGTCATTCCTAGACACTTTCAGGCCTCTCAAAAGAATTTCTAGAAAGCTTTAGTTCATAGCACAAAGAATCCTAGCTTCAAAATAGAAATAAGTCCAGAGAGAAAGTCATAGCAGGAAAGCAATTAGGAGTGTGGCTTTTGTTGTATGGCTTGGAGTAAAACTAACAAGAATTTTCAAGAAATAATAATGAAACAAGTTCCTACACCCTCTTGTAATCTCCATTTTTTTTTCTAGGAAACAGGCTGAGAAAATTCTGCAATATTTTCTTATGCCTTTTAAAGAAGTGCCTAAGGAGTTTAATGAAAAACTAATGGGGTCCAAAGAGGAAAAGATAAGGAAAATGGGAGAAAATGAACTGAGGATCTACTCCCATGGACTAAAGTCAATTTCTATTGAAAAGATACTTTCCAATCCCCCAGTAGGCATCAGATAATATTAATCCAGCAAGGTTAAACATTGCTATGGCTGCTATGGTGGCTTCACGGTTACAGCATCAGCTGGTGCACCAAAAGGTGTCAGTTTTGATTCTTGATCAAGCTCATATGCCTGGGTTGCAGGTTTAATGCCTCGCCTAGGAAGGAGCCCATGTGAGTGACAACTGATCAATGCATCTCTCTCACAATGGTGTTTCTCTCTCTCCCCCTCCCTTCAACTCTAAAAATCAATGGAAAAAATATCCTTGGGTGAGGTTTAACAACAAAAATATATTGCTATGGCCAACCTATTGCTCTGTACCTATTACTCATCTCTATTTAGAATCAAAGTATTAATTGTAGTTATTCTGCTTCTTTCTCTCACCATTATATACTTTTGGTTTGTGGATGTTGTTTTTTAGTTTATAATTTCCCAAGATTAAGATGAGATTCATTTGGACTTGATGTTAGTAATGAGATCCTATACTTTATACTTGATCTGATTAAATGTTGGTCTTGGTAAGGAATGGGTGTTTTTTGTTTGTTTGTTTTATCATAGAAAGGGATGTGAATAATTGTGGCCAAAATTATTTGTGGTACGTTAATTTTATTGGTGGATAGAATTGTTTGTTTCTCTCTGTACCTATATGTACTTTTATATGTTGTGTTATCTCACTAGAGTTGCGGAATTTAATTCCTCCACTGATTGATTATGAGTTTGGCTTCTTGACTGGTTTAGCACTAGTCATCATACAATACCTTTCACTTATGTTTTTCAACCTCTGATCCCACCATGAGGGTGTGCTTGGAATAGCCTGCTGGAAGATGAAAGACATATGGCCCAATTTTATGATTGAACATTGTGTATTTTATAACTTTCCCAATGAGTACATACAAACTAATTTGGACCCTAGTTCATGCCTTTCATATAGTGAATAAATTCTAAGTTATTGATTTCATGTGACTTTATTAAATTAGTCTAATGTAAACATTAAATTGGAATAAAAACAGTAATCCATCTAAGGATTAGCTGAAAGATAGTTTATTAGTAAATATGTGACTTTACCCAACTAGCAGGATATAGCATAATTCAGTGAGCTATAGACTGATGAGCTAAATAAATTCCTTTTAAGCCATTGAGTTCTGGATGATTTATTATATAGCACCTTACAATAGACTACTGAGATATAAGATCTATATCAGGATATGATATTTTGAGCCAAAAATTTGAATGCTTGTAAAAGAACAACCAAGGAAGGCATTCTGGTAAAGGAAGACATTGTCATAAAAAGAGAATGTGATTATTCTAAGGAGGAGAAAAAAAGTTAGTATATCTACAGGAGAGGGATTAAAGACAACAGATAGATTAGGCAGGAATCACATCATGTGGGGTTTTGTAAACAAGGATAATGTGCTTCTATTTTTCTTAGTATAATGGGAATTTTTGGAACATTTAAAGTAGTGTTTAACACAGTTGAAATTTAAAAAATAAGTTTCTTATCATCAGTAATATTTTAATAACTCTGTCTGATATGAGGTGGGTACCAGACTTACAGGGAGGATCATTTTGTAGATTATATAAATGTCTAGCCACTATGTTGTACACCTGAAACATAAAATAATGTTGAAGATCAACTATAGTAGAAAAAATTAAGAAAAGAAAATTACATTTAAAAAAATAAAGATTATTTTTGAGTTCTACATGCAGGAAAAAAAATCTTAAAAAAAGTTTCCTATATAGAGAATGGACTTCATGAGAGCAAGAATAGAAGAAAACTAGTTATGAATCCATAACCCAAATGATTACACTTAAATTCTTAAATTATATAGTTCATAACATGCCTTCAGGAAAGTAGAAGGAGAAAAAATATCACAAAATAAAGCCTAATAATGTCTCTGGAATATATTAGCTATTGAATTATATTTACTTACATACTCTACCTAAGTAGGAATCATTATTTGGAAGAATATTTATGATACTATTTAAAAAAATATTTGATTAATTTTTATAGAGAAGAAGAGAGAAGGATAGAGAGTTAGAAACATCAGGGAGAGAGAAACATCAAACAGCTGCCTCCTACACACCTCCCACTGGCGATGTGCCCACAACTAAGGTACATGACCTTGATTGGAATTGAACCTGGGACTTTTCAGTCCTCAGGATGGTACTCTATCCACTGAGCCAAACTGATTAGGCAATGATACTGTTTTGATTTTTTGATTTTTAACCAGATCCACAGTCTAAAGTATCAAAGACATAATTTCCTGATTCATTACCCTTATTTATTAATACTCTTTTTATATAGTATACTTGCATACATATCTCATGTCTTTTTATTCTATCTCTTTGTGCCAGAGACATACTTGATAGAGTCTACAACATTTCCATTTTTATGATTTAACATTGTATATTTTATAACTTTCCCATTGAGTACATACAAGCTAATTTGGATCTTAGTTCATGCCTTACTTGTAGTCAATACATTCTAAATTATTGATTATATATGACTTTATTATATTAGTCTAATGTTAATATTAAATTAGAATAAATACATAATGATGATACTTAAGTAACAAGAATATTTTATTCATGGTATCTTTTGATGTAGTTATGATCCTGGCAGCAATATTTAACTGGGGCTGTTTAATCTTATATGGTTGCTGAAATGTATGTACTTTGCACATATTAGATCATTCACTTAATATGTCAATATTGCTGATAATTAAAATCATCTTATTGAACTCTACTTTAAAAGTTAATTTACTGACATACTTCCATGTGGGGGTGGGGAGAAAAGAAGAGATAAACCAAAGAACTTATATACTTACATGCATAGCTCATGGACATGAACAATAGGATAGTGAAGATCCAGGGCGTGATCCCTAAGTGTGGAGGCAAACTCTCCGAGCTGTTGACAGAGGGGAGCTCTGGAAAACGACTCGTTTTTTATCTGAGGCAGAGGGACAGCCTGGGAGTTATTACAGAGTGGGGTAAGTAGGAACTGGGTAAAGGGGGGTAAAAGGGGAAGATGGGATACATCTGTAACACTCTTAATCTTATCTAATAAAAGAATAAGATGCAAATTAATCATCACTCCATTAAGCTACCAGCCAATAGAAGTGAGTATGCAAATTATAAAGATAGCCATGCCAGACAGCGGCACCCAGCAGCTCCAAACCCTGCCATGGCGGTGCTGGGACTGTAGGGAGCCGGATGAGGAACACAAACCCACAGGGAGTTTGTGGGCTGAGCCGAGCTGGATTGGGATACATGGAGGCCATGATAGCAATTAAAAAGAACCAAAAGGGAGAGGAAAAAATGGTGGCAGAATAGACAGAAGCATCTGGAGCTTTGTCACTGGGCAGAGGGAGAGAGAGTAGCTGAGAGTCAAACGGGGAGTGTTTGTTGGCAAGTTAAGAGTCAGTTATCCTCCAGGAGAAGGCGGGGAACTGCTGGACAGGGCTCTACTGGCCAGGCAGCCCCACTGCCATGGGTTTTTTTTCTGCCAGAGCCACCAGTGTGAACGCAGAGACCGCACCATCTTGCAGAGGGAGGTGGATGTCTGTGGTGGTCTGAAAACTGTGGCTGAAACACCCACCAAACAGCCAGGGACCCAGAACACCGCTCTCCAATTGGCACAGACACGCGGCGGATTCAGAGATCCACATGGCACACAGAAAAGTCAGATTTCGCGTGGGATAAGGTGAGGTCTCCTGCCCCTCAGAACAGAGACGCGCACACTGTGGGAACCGGGCTGTGGGAAAGCTGCCTCTGGGGAGGTCTGCGGAGGTGGGGCAGGGCGTGATCCCTAAGTGAGGAGGCAAACTCTCTGAGCTGTTGACAGAGGGGAGCTCTGGAAAACGACTCGTTTTTTATCTGCGGCAGAGGGACAGCCTGGGAGTTATTACAGTGTCCTGGCTGAAAATCCCCACAAACTGGCTTTGAGAACCATAGAGTAGCAGGATCTGAGCACAGCCTAGAGAGGTCCTGTGCTTTGTTTCAGAGATCAATTCCGAAACACTGCCACCCAGTGGATGACACACAAATTGACTCTCGTATAACCACAAAAGAATGAAGAGATTTTTTTAAAAAATTAAATCTTTATTATTCAGATTATTACATTTGTTTCTCTTTTTTTCCCTCCATAGCACCCCTCCATCCAGCTCCCACCCCTCCCTCTGCCCTTAGCTCCCTCCCATTGATCTCATCCATAGGTGTATGATTTTTTTCCAGTCTCTCCCTGTACACCCTTCATCCCTTTCCCCCTAAGAATTAACAGTCCACTCCCTTTATGTGCTCCTGATTCTATTATATTCACCAGTTTATTCTGTTGATCAAATTTTTAATTCACTTAATTTTTAGATTCACTTGTTGATAGATATGTATTTGTTCATAATTTTTTGGCTTTTACCTCTTTCTTCTTCCTCTTCTAGAAGAGTACCCTTCAGCATTTCATATAACACTGGTTTGGAGTAAATGAACTCCTTTAGCTTTTTCTTATCTGTGAAGCTCTTTATCTGCCCTTCAATTCTGAATGTTAGCCTTGCTGGATAGATTATTCTTGGTTGTAGGTTCTTGCTATACATCACGTTGAATATTTCTTGCCAAACCGTCTGGCCTGCATGGTTTCTGTTGAGAAATCAGCTGAGAGTCGTATGGGTGCTCCCTTGTAGGTAATAAACTGTTTTTCTCTTGCTGCTTTTAATATTCTCTCTTTGTCTTTTGCTCTTGGCATTTTAATTATAATGTGTCTTGGTGTGTTCCTCTTTGGATTCCTTTTATGTTGGGTTCTGTGTGCTTCCTGGACTTGTAAGTCCATTTCTTTTACCAGATGTGGGAAGTTTTCAGTCATTATTTCTTTAAATAGGTTTTCAGTATCTTGCTCTCTCTCTTCCCCTGGCACCCCCACAATTCTGATGTTGGTACGCTTGAAGCTGTCCCAGAGACTCCTTACATTATATTCACATTTTTGGATTCTTTTCTCTTCTTGCTTTTCCAGTTGATTGTTTTCTCTTTCTTTATATTTCAAATTTTTGACTTGATTCTTGCCTTTCTCTAGTCTGCTGTTAGGACTGTGTATATTTTTTATTTCAGTCAGTGTCTCTAGTTGGTCCTTTTTCATCTCCTCTTGGGGCTTGCTAATTTTATGCATCATCTCTAGCATCTCTAGTTGGCTCTTTTGTATCTCTAGTAGGCTTTCGCTAAATTTATCCGCCTTTTCTAGCATATTCTTGAAAAACCTTATAAGCACGGTTTTGAACTCTATATCCAGTCGTTTTTTCCCCTCCATTTCTTTTGTTTTTGATCCCTTCCCTTGTCTTGGCATTTTCACTAGGTCGGGGAAACTTTTTTACTTGCAAGACCACAGAAGCCTCTGTAGAGCTTGGGATGGGTGGAGTCTCAGGGCTTAAGGGACCGCCTTGCCTTCCAGTCGGCCCCGCCCTCCATGGCCCCGGAGTTTCACGTGACTGGGTAATCGCTAGAGCGGTCCTTCTGTGCACCCGCCCGCAGTGCCTCTAGACCGCCGCCTTTCCAGTTCCCCTGCTCCCCTGTGCACCAGGACCACACGAGTCTAGGTCTCCAGGGTTTCGCCCGAAACAGGGGCCCAGTGGACTCAGAAGTGGCACAGTTGGGAGGGTCTGTCTCCAGCCCAGTCGCAAAAGCCAGTGGCACAATCAGCAATCTGTCCTCAGTGTGGCGCTGGCGCACTGTGTGTGCGCGTGGGCGCCACCGTGACCAGGCCTCCTATCTTTTGCGACTCCCGTAAATTTCCGTGCACTTCTCCCTTTTCACAGTCCAAACTCTCCCCGTATGAGTTTCAGCTGGATCTGGGGTTTAGTGTCATAGGATAAGGGGTTCAATGCCGTTGGGAGTCTCCGTTTCCCTCCCGCCAGGGAAAGCCAGCCAGGTACTCGGGCACCTATTCTCTCAACGCGCGCGTCTCCGTACCTCAGCTTTTTGCACCTCCTCTGAGTCTCTGTGAGCCCCTCTCTTTCCTTCTAGTTGCAGAACTTCCACTCAGCCAGCTTTCCTGTGGTTCTGGATGATGTCCGTTCTGTCTTTTAGTTGTAGTTTTGATATTGTTGTGCGAGGCAGCAGTGTAGGTGTTTACCTATGCCGCCATCTTGGCTCCTCCCCTAGAATGAAGAGATTAAAACACCAACAGTGGAACACAGGGAACTGCAATACCCTCCCTAATGGGAAACAGGAGTGCCAAGCAGAATAATAGTGGAAGTGAATGACCATTCTATTTTTTTTCTTAAAAAAATTATTTTTTTTTCATTTGTGCATATTTTAATTAAAAGACTATTTTTTTCTTTCCCCCTCAATTGATTTTAACTTTTTAATTATTACATTTTTGTTTTCAACTAGTATTATTAATTACAACTAGTATTTTATCTTTGGAAAAAAACAAGTGTCATTTTGTTTTCTCTTTATTATACTTTGGGATTAGAGTTCTACATTCTATTTTCATCTTTCCTTTAGCATAATTTTACTCCAACTCAACTCTACTTTTATGCCAACACTTTCCTCCTAACTTTCCCCATTTTGTTGTCTTGTTTCTCTTTCCCTTTTCTAACTTTAGATTATCCCTACTCTTTCTCTTTACCTGGTTAAAATTTCACCCCACTTATATATCTAATTTGAAATCCTCTACTATAAGTCCACACAAACCTTTCTCCTCTTGACTTCACTAGCCAAAAAGTTGTTTTTTCTCTATGTCCTTTTGTTACTATTTGCCTGAACATTGATTATATTGATTTTTTGAACTCTTTTGTGAGATTGTTTTAGCTTATTCTACTTGTTTTATTTTGCTTTTTCCTTGCTTTGTTTTTTTACCTCTCTTTTCCCTTGCCTCCCTCAATACCAGTTGTTATTTGCAGTTTGTATTAATCTCTAGGTACTGGTTGCTGGCCTTTATTGGGATTAGTGACTGTTCTATTGGAGTTTTCTCCTGACATCCATATTTTGTTCCCTTTTTCTCTCTTATCCACTTTCTTTTCTCTCTGACTTTGTTTCTCTTTCTCTTTTCTTTTTCTTCTTCTCCTTTATATTATATTATTTTATTTTATTTTTAGTTCATTTATTTATTTATTTATTTTTTCTCCCTCTCCCAATTTTTTTTTTTTTAAATATATTTTATTGATTTTTTACAGAGAGGAAGGGAGAGGGATAGAAAGTCAGAAACATCGATGAGAGAGAGACATCGATCAGCCGCCTCCTGCACGCCCCCTTCTGGGGATGTGCCCGCAACCAGGATACATGCCCTTGACCGGAATCGAACCTGGAACCTTTCAGTCCACAGGCCGACGCTCTATCCACTGAGCCAAACCGGTTTTGGCCCTCTCCCAATTTGATTTTGGCACTTCTTTCCTTTCTTTTTCCCTCAATTTACTCTTCCTCTTTCTCTACTTACCCCTAATTTGTCTTTCATTGGTGGTCACCTTATTGGTGATTATTAACATGGTGAATACATTTCTGTTCAGTGCCTTGTGTGCTGCACCTGGTCGTGTTGTAGTTTGTGCCTTTGAATCAACATAGGCGAGAGAACTACATAACCAGACACCTGGAGAAGAAAAACGATGGGCAGAAGAAGAAACAGACTGCATACGACAGATAGGCAGGTATCACCAGAAAAGAAGTAAATGAAATAGAAACAGAAATAAGCATGCCAGAGAAAGAGTTCAGAGAAATGATCATAAGGTGGATGAAAAGAATGGAAGACAATTTTGACATTGTGAGTAAGAGCCAAGAGGAAATGAAGAAGACCTAAGAGGAAATAAAGAAGACCCAAGAGGAAATGCAGAAGAACCTAAAAGAAATGCAGAATAATCAAGAAGAAATGAAAAATGACCTCACTGTTATAAAGAACTCAATAGAAAGCATCAAAAGTAGACTAGAGGAAGCAGAGGACCACATCAGTGAGCTAGAAGACATGGTAGGAAAAAAGACCCAAGTATAGCAGCTTCTAGAAAAAAAGTTAAAAAGTAAGAGGAGAGCCTAAGGGAACTTTGGGTAACATGAAACACAACAACATCCGCATAATTGTGGTTCCAGAAAGAGTGGAAACTGAACAAGGATTAGAGAACCTGTTTGAAGAAATAATGACAGAAAATTTCCCCAATATAGGAAAGAAAAAACCCACACAAATCCAAGAAACTCACAGAGTCCCAAGCAAAATTAACCCCAACAAACCAACATCAAGGCACATTATAATTAAATTGGCAAACACTGATGACAAAGTAAGAATCTTAAAAGCAGTCAGAGAGAAACAGAAAGTTACCTACAAAGGAACCCCCATAAGACAAACTACTGATTTCTCAACAAAAACTCATCTTCCCGGCCAGAAGGGAATGGAATGAAATATACAAAGTCATGCAAAGGAAGGGTCTGAATCCAAGAATACTGTACCCTTCCAGACTCTCAATCAAAACTGAAGGTGAAATCAGAAGCTTCACAGACAAAAAAGGACTAAGGGAATATATTACCACCAAACCAGCAATGCAAGAAATGTTAAAGGATCTGCCGTAATAAAAAGAAATAGGAAGCGAAGGAGGAATTCGGGGGTAAGGACTAAAAATGGCAACAGATAAATACTTATCAATAATAACTTTAAATGTAAACGGGTTAAATACTCCTATCAAAAGACATAGGGTAAACGATTGGATAAGAAAACATGATCCATATATCTGCCGTCTGCAAGAAACCCACCTCAGGAAAAGAGATGCACACAGATTGAGGGTGAAGGCATGAAAGATGGTATTTCAGGCAAATGGAAATGAAAAAAAGCTGGGGTTGCAATACTTATATCTGACAAATTAGATCTCAAAATGAAGGACATAACACGAGATAAAGAAGGCCAGTTCATAATACTAAAGGGAACAATCCAACAAGAAGAAATAACTCTGGTAAACATATATGCACCCAAAATAAGAGCACCTAAATACATAAAAAAACTCTTGGAGGATATTAAGGGAGAGATTGACAGCAATACAATCATAGTAGGAGACTTTAATACCCCACTGTCACCATTGGACAAATCCTCTAAACAAAAAATCAACAAAGAAATATCAATCCTAAATGACTCACTAGACCAGATGGAATTAATTGACATCTTCAGAACATTTCACCCCAAAGCCACAGAATATACATTCTTCTCCAGTGCACATGTGTCATTTTCAAAGATAGATAATATGTTGGGTCATAAGAAAAGTCTCTTCAAATTCAAGAAGATAGAAATCATATCAAACATTTTCTCAGACCACAGTGGCATAAAAGTAGAAATCAACTATAATAAAAACAACAGAAAGAAATCAAACACATGGAGACTAAACAGCATGCTATTAAACAACGACTGGGTAACCAGAGAGATCAAGGAAGAAATAAACATCATGGCAAAAAATGACAATGACAACACAATAATGCAAAATTTATGGGACACAGTGAAAGCAGTCTTGAGAGGGAAATTCATAGCTCTACAGTCCTACTGCAAAAAATAGGAAACAATGGTAATAAATTTACTAACTCTACAACTCAAAGGGCTAGAATGAGAGCAACAAGAAAAGTCCAGTGTACACAGAAGGAAGGAAATAGTGAATATCAGAGTGGAGATAAACAACTTGGAGACCAAAGAAACAATTCAAAAGATCAACAAAACCAAGAGCTGGTTCTTTGAAAGGATAAACAAGATTGATGGACCTCTAGCCAGGCTCATCAAGAAGCAAAGAGAGAAGACCCAAATAAACAAAATCAGAAATGAAATGGGAGAAATAACAACAGACCCTGCGGAAACACAAAGGATTGTTAAAAAAATGCTATGAACAATTCTATTCCAACAAATTGGACAACCTGCAAGAAATGGACATTTTCCTAGAAAAATATAACCTTCCAAAACTCAACGAGGAGGAATCTAAACATCTCAATAGTCCAGTAAGTATGGAAGAAATTGAAGCAGTCATCAAAAAGCTTCTAGCAAATAAAAGCCCGGGACCAGATGGCTACACAGAAGAGTTTTACAAAACATTCAAGGAGGAATTAAAACCTATCCTCCTCAGACTATTCAAAAACATTTAAGAAGAAGGAACACTTCCAAACACCTTCTATGAAGCCAGCATCACCCTAATACCAAAACCAGATAAAGACAACACAATGAAAGAGAATTATAGGCCAATATCTCTCATGAACATAGATGCCAAAATCCTCAACAAAATTCTAGCAAATCGGATCCAGAAGTAAATCAGAAAGATCATACACCATGACCAAGCAGGATACATCCCAGGAATGCAGGGATGGTACAATATCCACAAATCAATAAATGTGATACATCACATAAACGAATTGAGAGATAAAAATCACATAGTCATATCAATTGATGCAGAAAAAGCATTTGACAAAATGCAACATCCTTTCTTGATAAAAACTTCCAGCAAAGTGGGAATAGAAGGAGCATACCTCAACATCATTAAAGCCATATATGATAAACCCACAGCTAACATCATACTCAATGGGCAAAAACTAAAACCATTTCACCTAAGAACAGGAACAAGACAGGGATGCCCACTCTCACCTCTCCTGTTCAACATAGTACTGGAAGTATTAGCCATTGCAATTAGACAAGAAGAAGAAATAAAAGAAGAAGTAAAGCTGTCCTTATTTGCAGATGACATGATATTGTATATAAAAAACCCAAAGCATTCCATTCCAAAACTAATTGACTTAATTAATGAATTTCACAATGTAGCAGGAGACAAAATTAATGCTAAGAAGTTGGTGGCATTTCTATACACTAATAGTGAAATTACAGAAAGCGAGACTAAAAAAACAATCCCATTTACCATCCCACCAAAAAAATTAAGATACCTAGGAATAAACCTAACTAAAGAGGTAAAATACCTATATGTAGAAAACTACAGGACACTGAAAAAAGAGATAGAGGAAAATGTTAACAGATGGAAAGGCATACCATGCTCATGGATCGGGAGAATCAACATCATTAAAATGTCTATACTACCCAAAGCAATCTATAGATTCAATGCACTACCCATTAAAATACCAACAACATATTTCACAGATCTAGAAAGGATTCTTCATAGATTCATCTGGGACAAAAAAAGACCACAAATAGCTACAGCAATTCTGAGAAAGAAGAATAAAGTAGGTGGGATCTCAATACCAGATTTCAAGCTATACTACAAAGCAACTGTTCTCAAAACAGCCTGGTACTGGCACAAGAACAGACATATAGACCAATGGAATAGAATAGAGAACCCAGATATCCACC
>PVJN01015209.1:0-20718 GCA_004026805.1 Lasiurus borealis | reverse complement strand
TTCAATGGAGCCAAGATAGCCTCTTCAATAAATGGTGTTGGGAAAATTGGACAGATACATGCAAAAAATTGAAACTGGACCACCAACTTACACCAAATACAAAAATAAACTCAAAATAGGTAAAGGACTTAAACAATAGAAGGGAAACCATAAAAATACTAGAAGAATCTACAGGCAGCACAATCTCAGATATATGCCGAAAGAACTTCTTCACTGATACTGTTCCAAAGGCAAATGAAGCTAAAGAAAAAATAAACAAATGGGACTACATCAAAATAAAAAGCTTTTGCACAGCAAAAGAAACCATCAACAAGAGATGTATAAAAAATTAATAAAAAAAATCAATAAAATACATTAAAAAAACACAACAAAACAACAAGAAAGATCATTGTATGGGAGAACATATTTGCAAATGTTATCACTGATAAAGGTTTAATCTCCAACATCTACAGCCAACATATACAACTTAATAAAAGGAAGATTAAATGTTCCAATAAAAAAAAAATGGACAACACACCTAAATAGAACCTTTTCGAAAGATGAGAGAAGGAAGGCCAAGAGACACCTGAAAGCGTGTTCAAAGTCACTAATTATCTGCGAGATGCAAATCAAAATGACAATGTGATACCTTCTTACAGTGGTCAGAATGGCAATCATCAACAAATCAACAACCGACAAGTGTTGCCGAGGATGCGGAGAAAAAGGAACCCTTGTGCACTGTTGGTGGGAATGCAGACTGGTGCAGTCACTGTGGAGAACAGTGTGGAGTTTCCTCAAAAAACTAAAAATGGGTCTCCCATTTGACTCTGTAATCCCACTCTTAGGAATTTATGCTAAGAAATCAGAAACACCAATCAGAAAGGATTTATGTACTCCTATGTTCATAGCAGCACAATTTACAATAGCTACAAATTGGAAACAGCCTAGTTGCCCTTCAGCAGATGAGTGGATCAGAAAACTGTGGTACATCTATACAATGGAATTCTATGCTGCCATTAAAAAGAAGGAATTCTTACCCTTTGCAGCAACCTGGTTGGAACTGGAGAGCCTTATGCTTAGTGAAATAAGGCAGTCAATGAAGTAGAAGCATCACATGATCTCACTCATTTGTGGATAATAAAGAATATTATAAACTGATGAACAAAAGGATAGATACAGAGGCAGTAAAGTATCAAACAGACTATGAAACTACAGCAGGAAGATTGAAGTTAGGTGAGGTTGATAAGAGATCAATCAAAGGACTTGTATGCATGCATATAAGCATAACCAATGAACATAGACACTGATGAGTTGGGTTATGCCTGGGAGAGAGGAGGGGCAATGGGGAGATATGTATTTAAATTAATAAAAAATAAACAACCAAAACTATATTAACATCTATCTACTATGTCTTACACCTAAAACAAATACAAAATAATATTGAATGTAAACATGACAGCCCTGAGGCTTTGGGGCGCTGATGGGAACACAAACCTGCAGGGAGGCCCACACCCTGCAGCCCCAAGCCCTGTCACCATGGTGCTGGGGTTGCTGAGGTGTATGTGTGGGGGTTGGGGGAGGAGAGGGGAAGAAGGCAGTGGAGACACAAATCCACAGGAAACCTGTTGAAGGAGAGATAAACTATCATAACTTTATCTCCCTTTCCACAAGATGAGAAAACTGCCCCTGGTTTATTTAGTGATGTGGCCCACACCTTTCTACAAGCACAGGGCATGTTATGACCACTCCCAGGAAGGTCTGATCAGAATACTATCTCCAGGGAATAATGCTACTGTGGCAAATCATCTAAGAGAGGAAAGAAGCTTTTGCTGGGTTTATTCTGAAGGTCAGAGAACATGCCACCCCAACATATGCTGTGTTGTTATATTAATGATCTTGACCTGCAGATGCTTGAAAAACAGCAAATGCATGCAGAGGCTTTCACAGAAGTGTTCTCACCTGCCTAAAATCAGAACCCCTAAAAAGAGCTTGAATGTCATAGGTCCCCTTGATGGGAGAAGTGTCATCAGGCAGAGAAGACTGACTCCTGTCACAGGACAGGAGAGTAGAAGTTGAGATCACACCCAAACTTTGTTACAAACTATCATCCCACCCCCATTCATCTTTCCTAAAAATCATTTACACTCTTCTAAGAGGCCTACATCTCCCATTCTCTTTCCCTATGAAAAAGGTATTAAATCTACATTTTAAGTCAACTTGAGGAGTTACTAATTTTTCTCTGGAATCTCCCACATATACATGTGGTACACAAGTTAATGAACTTTTGTTTTTCTCTTGGTGATTTGTCTTTTATTACAAGGGCTTCCACAAAGAACTCAGAAAGGTAGAGGAAAACTATTTTTCCTCCTCCATAATTCTATCTCAGGAAATCAAGGCCCCAGTTGAACAATGAGGTTGGCTCAAGTACCAAGCAATTCTGGCTGATGGGAGGGAAGCTTCTAGGGATAAATCAATGATATTGGCATCAAAGTGGGCACACACATGGTTGCTGATGGGAGTTTAAAGTGGTTTAACATTTTTGGAGGATGATTTGGCAAATTCAATGGAAATGTTCAAGGCACATCCAAGAGTCTTCTACTAGAATCACATCTGCTGAGATAAAGCATAAGCACATAAGCCCTGGTCAGAACACAGGATACTACTGCTGGATTCCCTTCCATAATAGGAACAACCTTCATTTTTAGGACAAGGTGGCATCTATGCTAATAAAAGGGTAATATGCTAATTAGACTGAACATCTTCCGGATGACCTTCCAGATGTCCTTTCTGACAAAGCCATATTGGCAGGGCAAATGCAGAGGAGGTTAGAGGCAATTAGGCAGGCAGATGAGAGCAGTTAGGGTAAGCAAGCTGTCAGGGGAGAGCACTTAGGGGGATCAGGCTAGCAGGGGAGAGCAGTGAGGCTGGTAGGCAGGTGAGTGGTTAGGAACCAGGGGTCCTGCGGGGTCCCAGATTGGAGAGAGTGCAGGCTGAGTTGAGGGAACCTCATTCCTGTGCATGAATTTTGTGCACTGGGCCTCTAATAAATTATAAAATTTCTCACTTTCAAGGATTTATTACATTTAGAAAAAAATTTCAAACTATACTTATTGACCAAAAGACTGCTTTCTCTTATTCCTACCTATCTCTATATTTTTAAAAAATTATTATTGGTTTTAGAGAGGAAGGGAGAGGGAGAGATAGAAACATCAATGATGAGAGAGAATCACTGATTAGCTTCCTCCTGCACACCTCCTACTAGATTTGGGCCTGCAACCTAGGCAGATGCCCTGATTGGGAATTGAACCAGTGACCTCTTGGTTCCTGGTTCAATGCTCAGCTGCTGAGCCACACCCTGCTGAGCCCTATCTATTTATTTAATATTATTTTCACTCATTCTAACTCACTATGGGCCAGGATGGCATTTGCATATTGTTTTCCTTCTACTCAAAACATTCTTACTTATTACATTTTTAAAAATATGGTTTCAGAGAGAGAGGAAGGGAGAGAGAGAAAAAAAAGTAGAGAAAGAAAGAGAGAGAGAGAGAGAGAGAGAGAGAGAGAGAGAGAGAGAGGAGAGAGAGAAAAAGAGAGAGAGAGAGAGAGAGAAACATTGATTGGCTGCCTCCTGCATTCATCCAACCGGGGATTGATCTGGAAACTTGGACATGTGCCCTGACTGGGAATCAAACTTTCAACCTCTCAGTGCATGGAATGAAACTCAAACCAACTGAGTCACAACAGCCAGTTTACATTCAATATTATTTTGTACTTGTTTTAGTTGTAAAGCATAGTGGTTAGATATTAATATACTTTTAGTTCTTTTTAATTGCCATCACCTTAGTGATTATCTTATGTTACCTCATGTTCTCTGAGAAGCAGAACCCAAAACAGGATTAGATAGATGTTCAAGGAATTTCTGGGGGAAAACACCTATGAGTAAATAAAAGAAAGGGAGGTGAGCATTGAAGAGATCAACCAGATTGCAAGGCAGGCTCACTCCTATGAAGGAGGAAAGATGATGGCAAGAGACAAATACAACAGATATCCATTACCTGTCTAAGTCTTATCTTTTTTTTTTTTAAATATTTTATTTATTTTTTACAGAGAAGAAAGGAGAGGGATAGAGAGTTAGAAACATTGATGAGAGAGAAACATCAATCAGCTGTCTCTTTCACACTCCCTACTGGGTATGTGTCCACAACCAAGGTACATGCCCTTGAATGGAATCAAACCTGGGACCCTTGAATTCGCACGCTGATGCTCTATTCACGGAGCCAAACCAGTGAGGGCTAAGTCTCACTTTCTTACTTACACATCATACTTGACTTTTTAAGCTCCAGAACCCCTCTATTTAAGAGTGGTTCTCCCCTCAGTGCAGCTCCCTTGGACTTCTAGGAGTAACTAAAGGATTCAGGGTTTTTGTTCAATGACTTCCAAGTACTGTAATAGCCATTAGTATTGACAGGAAATATTGTAGGTATTGTCAAATCCAAAAATTTCATTGGCCAGATTTCAAAAGGTAAGGTAGAGTTTATTAAAGGCTATTGAATAGGAGAGAGAAACAAAAACTCAGACTGAATTCAACTCCATTGAAATAAGGAACTGTAGAGATTTTACAAGCTAGGATGAGTTGAAGGACCATGGGCCACCTGTATTTCCTAACTGGCCTCATTCAAAGAAAAAGTAAACTTTCTATTATCTTCATGACAGGAGGTCATTTTACTGCATAAGGCAAAAGCACCTCTGACTTTAGACACCAGCCCTTCCTCAGAAAATGGGAGACAAGGTTCTTCCTTGCTTATCGTAGTTTAAACGGATGATTCCCAGTTCCTTGAAAAAGACCGTCTTGTGTTGTAAAACTAAACCTTTAAAAAAGGTTTACACCTTAAAGGGGCAGAGGGAGAACTTGCAGCTATAAGTTTTCTAGAATAAATACTCTAAGAAAAGGAAGGAAGGACCTCAGTGGTTAGGTCATTTAGATTCTGCAACAGCTCTTTGAGAAGGAGGTCAGGGGCTAAGAATCAGGAAACAACATGTCTAAGCGTTAGTCAAGCTGAAGGAAACATTAAGGTCAATATACATTACTTGTATGTGTTCGTGCAAGCTATGAAGTAGACATTATTTTCTTTCCAATCTCAGTGATTTTAAGAGATCTGATAAAACCCCCAAAAGGTTATGTATGGTAAACTCAGGAATCACGCTTAATGGCAAAATTATTTTTCCCAACCATAAACTTTTAATATAAAACATTTCTGTGTAAAATATCATGCTTCTATTTTATATTTTACATGCCATCTAAAGCTAAAATTTGAAAATCAAGAGGAAAAATGATATAATAATAGACTCTAAAAAGCTGCAGAAGTTCTAAGAGGGACTCAAAAGGTTAGGGATCAAAGGCCTCATGTTTTCAAATTGCACATTATCTATGCCAAATCATTATACTAATGAGATCCCACTGCAGAGTTCACATTTATAAAAGAGGATTTTCATATTACAAATGTAGAGTCAAATTTTCCTAATGCATTTCCTTTTCCCTTTGGAAATAGTCGTAACTCATTAAGGCCATAAGGGCATTATTTCCTAAAGCTGCCTCTCTTTAAATTCATGACATAAAAAAGTCTGTCAGAAAAGTTTACTATAATATGAAATACTCATATTTAAATACATTCCCCACTGTCACATTACATTACCATAGAGGATGTGCTGCACTTGTGTTCTAGCTTGTACCTTTTCCAGCTATATCATGCCAAGGCAACATCGAACTTTGTAGGCCTTAAATGTTCCTCTCATGCTAATTCATATAAAACTAACTATTTTACAAAGATTATTAACAGCCTAACCTTTCTTTGAGTGTAGTGTTATGTGTAAAGTAATATGTAAAGCAAACAAAACCTTAGTATCTCTGTTTGGAGAAGGCTTTGAACTCAGAAATCCACATGTCTATGACATGTGCCTTTCAGTAACCCTGGAGTACATTTGCAGGTATATGAAACTCCATGGAAATTAATCAGAAAATTAGGTCTCTGATATAGTCTCCTCATATTTAGATAATAGTAAACTAGAAGGAAAAAGATAATAACCCACATGTCTTGCATTTTACAAAGAGTACTAAATAATGCTTTAACCAATTTAATCTTGCCTCTGTGTGACTTCCAAGTTTACTGTTTTTCATATAATTAGAAATCTATATAGAGGTAATAGAAAATTTCAACTTTGAACCATTCAAGCACAAAAACTTGTGTGTTCTCTGACTTAATAATTCAATTAAAAGATCATTTCATTTATTTGATTTTTCACATGCCTATGTTTATTATATTATTAATTTTAAAAAGAACTCTTGCTGAGGTTCTTGTTCCAGCATTAAGAAGGGTTTAGCAATCTGAAGAAAGGCTGTGTGTAGATTAAGTAAGAGTTCAAAGATGAAAGGCATTGGGTATCAGAGAAACTTGGCTAAAGAAACCAAGTTCTCCTTGTCTCAGAGCCCCTTGCTTTTTATTAACACAATTTGTCTAAGGCAAGGTGGAGATACACTTCAAAGGGTAGGTTTTCATACAGAAGCATTGTCAAATTGGGAAATAGCCTACAGCTATTCAGGTGTTTGGCCAGTAGGAGGCAATAACATATAGATTAAGATGCCCTGAGCTGTCTGGCAACAAACAATCCTCCTATTCAGGTTTGAGGGAAATGCCTTTAGCCATTCCAACAGGTGATAACATATGTGATTCAGCCCTTGTTGAGCCCCAAGTTCCATCAACCTTTTGATGAAACTCTTGCCATTATGATATGCTGGAATTGGCTTCCTGCAGGCTCTTATTACATAAAATTAATAAAGCTAACACATTTTGCCCTAATTTCTGGTGTGCCAAATTCCCATCTCTCTCCTCCCCAAAAGTAGCATAGATAACTTATCCTTTGGGACCTGATGACTGTAAGGATAGAAGCCCTTATTTGGAAATATAGAATATTATTCTATCAATAAAACTGATCTCAAAAATAATTGTTTCACTTGCTATTTCTTCTACCAATTAAACTCCAAAATTATTTAGACAGATACCTCTCTCTAACTGCTTCCCTTACAGCTGCTGACTCAGTTAATTTATAAGATTATTGCACCATTCATTTATAATTTTCTCTTTCAACCAATGTGGTAAGCATTGAGATTAATGAAAGAAGTATATGGAGCATATACATTGCCTTAAAAAATGAGCTTTCTATCTGAAGTCTCCTGTCGTTAGACCATCTTGGGGTAGACTTGTGGTTCCCTTATATTTCACAGTTCCCGTCTTTACCTGTACACTCCTCACTTAGTCTTTTGTGGGTACATAATATTATCCAAAATGTGGTGATAGAAACTCCTTTAATTTTAATGAACAATTAAGATTAGCTGGGGGACAATTTTTGTTCCTCTGAGAATTTTAAAACATACATCTTTGCATCTAAACATTTTGAAATTTTTTCTTAATAATCATATCCAAAAAAACATTCCTCCAATAGATATACAAACCTCCCAAACTTAATTATTGCTAAAATAAAATATAGTAGGCATTTCATTTCAATATACTAAGAATTGTCTGATTCAGTCATGAGAGATATGCAAACTTGGTTAATGGATCATTTTAATATGTTTAAGCTGTGATTTCTTAGAATATGAAAAAGTGAGGCTTTGTTTAAGATTGAATTACTTTAGTGTTAGATAGAAATGCATTTGCATTTATTAGGAACAAAAGACAGAATACAATCAAGTGATCAAGATTTCTATATAGTCCATGTGTAATAGTTGAGTAGAAATCAAATCTTAAAGGGAAAGTGGGGGTGGGAGGGAAGAGATTAGCCAAAGGTAGGGGCAGGTGTGGGGTCAATGTGGAAAAAGGGGGCCACTTGTAATACTTTCAACAATAAAGAGTAAAAATCTCAACCAAATACAATTAAACAATAAATAAAATGATCATAAACTTAAAAAAGAAATATAAACTAGTTTGAAGGGCTAAAAGATCAATACCTTAAACTATTAATAAGATTTGATATGTTTTACCTGTGTTATCAACAAAAAAAATCCCTATATTAGCTAGTTATTCTATACACAATTTAAGAGTCAATTAATATTGAGTGCAAAATTAATTCTTGGGAAGATTTAGAAAGATGTTTTTTTTTTCTATCTCTCTCCTCTAAGTAGGATTCAGAAAATTTCAAATATGTATTTTTGAGACACTAAAATTTGTAAATTAAAATTACATATTAAGGAATATGTACATTTTGGTATTCTAATATATATAATATTTAAGATAATTTTACTTATTAGAGATTATGTAAGAATTGTCATTTCAAATTTAAATATAAACTCAAGTTAACTTTATAATAACTAAAAATCTAATTTCTAAAAGATTATGAAAACAATAATTTATAATATATGTTTAATTTATTGGGCTTATAAATAAATATTATTTGGCTGTTCAGGAATGTTTTATGTCTATGTTAGTTAAATATAATTATCAGATAAATATAATATATTAAGCCCGGCTGATGTGGCTCAGTGGTTGATTGTGGACTTCTGAATCAGAAGGTCATGGTTCGATTCCTGGTCAGTCAGGGCACATGTCTAGGTTATGGCCTCAATCCCAGCAGGGGCATGCAGACCAATTCATGTTTCTCTCTCATCACTGGTGTTTATATCTCTCTCTCCCTCTCCTTTTCCCTCTGGGAAAAAAAAACAACAAAAAACAACAACTGTAAATGAAGTTAAAATATTCAAAGTTTAATTAAGTTTGTGAATGGAATTTATTGTATTTAAAGTACTCTTAAATGTAATTAATAATGCTTACTTTACATATAAACAGAATGGTAGAAATTGTATGCTGGATTTAAAAGCTTAAGGAATAAGTAATTGTACTTATAACTTTAATTAATTGAATATTAATCTTTAAAATATTAATACATATCTGAATAGCTCTCTCAACACACACACACACACACGAAGACATATATATAAGGGAGTCAAGAAAAGTGAATCTAAAAATTAAGTGAATTAAAAAATTTGATCAACAGAATAAACTGATGAATATAATAGAATCAGGAGCACAGAAAGGGAGTGGACTGATAATTCTCAGGGGGAAAGGGGTGAGGGGTGTACAGGGAGAGACTGGACAAAAATCATACATCTATGGATGAGATCAATGGGAGGGAGGTAAGGGCAGAGGGAAGGCTGGGAGCTGGGTGGAGGGGTGCTATGGAGGGGAAAAAAGAGAAACAAATGTAATAATCTGAATAATAAATATTTAATTAAAAAAAAGAAAAATTTATCTCTATCATCCTAATAAAAGAGTAATATGCAAATTGATTGTACCTCTGCTATACCCATAAGCCACAGTACCATCCACTCCCAGCAGCCAATCAGAGCGAATATGCAAATTAACCCAACCAAGATGGCTACAGCTACAGAGAGAGCATCATTTTGTTGCCCCGAGCAACGGAGGAAGCCAAGCTTTCCACAAACTCTGGCTGGCACTTAAGGCAACAAAGTTTCAATGGCTGTGCAAGCAGAAGGATTGGCTCCATTCCAGGCTACAAAGTTTCAATTGTAGAAGATAAATAAATCCCAGATACCAGGGCCTCCACTTGGGTCACTGTAAACCACCACAGGCCCCTCACCCAGGCCACCCCATGCCCCAAGGGAACACCCACCCTGATTCAGGACACCCTTCAGAGCAAACCAGCTGTCCCCCACCCATGCACTAGGCCTCTATCCTAGCTAATAAAAGAGTAATTTGCAGATTGACAATTACTCCAACACACAAGATGGCTGCCCCTATGTGGTCAAAAGATCCTGCCCCCATGTGGACACAAGATGGCCAGCAGGGGAGGGCAGTTGACAGGGACCAGGTCTGCAAGGGAGGGCTTTTAGGGGTGACCAGGTCCACAGGGGAGGACAGTTAGGGGCAAACATGCTGGCAGGGTAGCAGTTAGGCATCAATCAGGCTGGCAGGGGAGTGGTTGGTTAGGGGGTGATCAGGCTGGCAGGAAAAAGTGATTAGGGGCAATCAGGAAGGCAGGCAGGTAGCAGTTGGGAGCCAGCAGTCCTAGATTATGAGAGGGCTGTCTGACTGCTGGTTTAGGCTTGATCTAGGTAGGATGGGGCCTAAATGGGCAGTCGGACATCTCTTTAGGGGTCCCAAATTGGAGATGGAGAAGGCTGGGCTAAAGGACACCCTCCTCCCCTGTGCATGAATTTTGTGTTCCGGGCCTCTAGTATTATATAAAATAGAATGTCAGAGAAAGTTCCATAGAGGAAAATGAAGTTAAACATAAATTAACCCAAATTAAGATAACATGGCAAAATTAAAAGTAAAGTATGTGGCACACAAAGATTGATGGAAGATTGAGTTACAAGAGAAAGTACATAGGTAAATTTACCAAAATTATTTATAAGTTTGGTATTATAAGATACAATTATGCCATCTACACTGAGTGGCCAGATTATTATGATCTCTGAATGCATAATAATCTGGTCACTCAGTGTATACCCTATATAATAAAAGGATAATATGCAAATTGTCCCCTCAACCAGGAGTTTGACCTGCAGGCAGGCAGGCTGGCCAACCGCCATGTCCCCTCCCCCTGGATAGGCTGGCTGAATTCATGCACCGGGCCTCTAATATATATATATTATTATATATACTGAGTGGCCCAATTATTATGCATTCAGAGATCATGATAATCTGGCTACTAAGTGTAAAACTAAAATTTAAAAATCAAGGGGGAAAATGATATAATAATAGACTCTAAAAAGCAGCAGAAGTTCTAAGACAGATTCAAAAGGTTAATGTGATAAAGTAAAAACTAAGTCAATGAAGCTAAAATGAGCTTTGAAGAGTTAAAGAAAGAAACCAAAGGTCAAAGATATAGGACCAAACAACTAATTCATAATATATAAATTATAAACAGCATAGATGTAATTATAATTAAATCACTGAGATTGGGAGGCATTCTCAATGACAATGTACTGGCTATGATATTGTACTATAGTTTTACAAGATTTTATCATTAATGAATACTTGGAAAAGGATATAGATTCTTTCTATATTCCTTCAATTATATGTATAAATCTATATTTTTATAAAAAATAAAAAGTTTAATTAAGTATATGTATTTTAGCAATGATTAAAATCTCCCAAACTTAATCATTGCTAAAATAAAATGGTTGTATAGTAGACATTTTGATGTAAAATAATTATAGTGAATCCAGAGTAAAGAGATTAAATGATTAAATAGATGTTCTATGCATATGCAAATAACAAGGACATAAACATAATTGATATTTCTAGAGTACATCACTAATGGAAAAGCAAAATTCCAATCTATAAAGGAATGTGTTTTAAGATATTTTAAATGAATTAAAACATTCATAGAAAAAAAATAAATATTTGCATAGAAAACAACTAACCTGGCTTAAAACACTGAATTTCAATTGAGTCTATAGATAAACAAGAATAAAAGAAATTCACTTAAAATGGGAAAAATCCAGTCTGTATTCTGAAATCTCTATAGCAATTTTCAAACCCAGATGGAACAATATATTTAGAAAAAAATAATATATCTTAACAAGGTTATTCTCAACCCCATAGACTGAAAACTATAAAGACAACAGGGAAAAATCTCAATTTTACATGGACTGAAGGAATATAATACACATGAGCTTATGTTGAATAGGATGAACAGTTTAATGACAAAATCCAGGTAACCAATAAATGAAGAAATAATAGACAAGACATTTTGATAAATTTAACCTGAAACAAAAACTAAGAAAAAATTATAGGACAAGCTTTAGTGTAATGTTTATTAAAACTGATATAATAAAGAGGTAATATACAAATTGAATATCACTCCAACACACAAGATGCCCACAGTCATGTGGCCAAAGATGGTTGCCACAAGATGGCCTGCAGGGGAGGAAAGTTGTAGGTGACCAGGACAGCAGGGGAGGGAAGTTGGGAGGGACCAGGCCTGCAAGGGAAGGCAGTTGTGGGCAATCAGGTCAGCAGGAGAGGGCAGTTAGAGGTGACTGGCATGCAAGGGAGGACAGTTTAGGGGGACCCAGGCCTGTAGAGGAGGGCAGTTATGCCTACAGGGAGGGCAGTTAGGGGCAATTGGGCCAGGAGAGAAACAGTTAAGCATCCATCAGGCTGGTAGGAGAGTGGTTAGGGGATGATCAGGCTAGTAGTCAGAAGCAGTTAGGGGTAATCAGGCAGGTAGGTGAGCAGTTGGGAGCCAGCAGTCCCAGATTGTAAAAGAAATGTCTGACTACCTGTTTAGGCCCTATTGGAATTGGGTCTAAACGGGCAGTCAGACATCCTTCAAGTGGTCCCAGATTGGGGAGGATTCAGGCTGGCCTGAGGGACACCCCTCCAAACCTGTGCAAAAATTTTGTGCATCAAGCCTCTAGTGTTATAAATAAAAATAAAAATATACATATTTACAAAATATATATTTTTAGCAGGTAAGGAGAAATGGCAAAATAACTAAGTATATTAACCTCCTTATTTGGAAGGGAGTTAATAAATAATATTTTATTGATATATCAACAACAAAGATATGCCTATTTTATTTATATAGAGAACTACTATAAAAATAACCACAAAACTGCCGAGACTGGTTTGGCTCAGTGGATTGAGCATTGGCCTGTGGACTGAAAGGTCCCAGGTTCGATTCCAGTCCAGGGCATGTACCTTACTTGCGGGCACAACTCCAGTGAGGGGCGTGCAGGAGGCAGCTGATTGATGTCTCTCTCTCATTGATGTTTCTGACTTTCTATCCCTCTCTCTTCCTCTCTGTAAAAAATCAATAAAATATATTTTTTAGAAAAAGCAATCTTTTAAATAATTTATATACATATATATATAAAAAGCCAGAGACAGTAATGCCGACATGACTGGAACAACCAGTCACTATGTTGCCCACAGTGGCCAGCAAAGCAGCCTGATTAGGGGGTGGGGTCAACCAGCCAACCTCCTGTGACCCTTCCCCCTAGTCAGCCCCACCCCTGATTGGCTTCTCCAACCCTGATTAAGGCTTGAGTGGCCAGCTTACTGCCTGCAGTCCTTCCCTCCAGCCAACTTCGCTCCTGATCAGTCCCCCCACACCAATCAGAGGTGGGACTGGCCCTCCAACCTCCCCAGCTCCTTCCCCCGCTTCTGACCCCCAATTGGCCCTCCACATCCCTTTTGGGGGTGGGACAAGCTGGCCCACCACCCAGAGCCCCTCTCCACAGCCAGCTCTGCCCCCAATCCGCCCCCACCTCAATTGGGGATGGGACCCACTGGTCAATCACTGAACACATTTGCCTCAAAAATTTTAAAGTATGTTATTTAATGCAATTTTCTTTATTTACTAGAGGCCCAAGTACTGGTAGGGTCCCTAAGCCTGGCCAGAGATCAAGGCTGGGCTGGCTGGGTGGAGGGGCCAAGGGTGATTGACCAGCTGGGGCATTTCTTTGTTCCACAGTGTCCAGTTGTGGTTAGCATACATCATAGCAAGTGATCGAAATCCTGTTCTCTGGAGGGATACTTTGTATATTAGCCACACACACACACACACACACACACACACACACACACATACACTCATATATACATACACTAGAGGCCCAGTGCACAAATTTGTGTACCAGTGGGGTCCCTCAGCCTGGTCTGCGCCCTCTTGCAACCCGACATCCCCTGAGGCATGTAGTAGAGTACAAAGCACCAGGCAGCCTTGGAGGAACCAGGCACAGTGCTGCTTCCACTCATCCTGACCCTGCTGTGCTTGCTGCCACTGTGGAGACCGGGGAAACTCATGCTGCTGCAGCTGCACTTGTCAGCCATGAGCCCTGTGTTTGGTGCCTGTCTGTCAGCTAAGCTGTGTTCCTGCTGTGGGAGTGCACTGACCACCAGGAGGCAGTTCCTGCATTGAGTGTCTGCCCCCTGGTGGTCAGTGTGTGTCATAGCGACCTGTTGAATGTTCATTTGGTCATTTGGTTGTTTAGGCTTGTATATATATATATATATATATATATATATATATATATATATATATATATATATATATATATATATATACTAGAGGCCCCAAGCATGAACATTCATGCACTGGAGGGCGGTCCCTCAGCCCAGCCTGCCCCCTCTCACAGTCCGGAAGCCCTCAGGGGCAGGAAACGACATCCCCATCCTCTGCTGCTGCCACTGCCAGAAGGATAAGCCTAGGTCGGTCCTGCTTACCTGAGCCTTGGGCAGCCCTGAGTGACTGGGGGTGCTGAGGGGACTGGTGGACTCTGGAGGTAAGTGCATGGAGTGGCTGGACCCACCTGGGGGCAGGCTCAGCTGTGCTGCCCACCTGCTGCCCCAGTGGGACTGAGGGGACTGGGTGCTGCCACCTTGTGGCTGTGGGTGCCACCATCTTTGAGGGTGTAGCCGTCAATTAGCATATTCCCTGGTTATTGGCTGTGGATGCTGCCATCTTTGTGCAAGTGTGATGGTCAATTAACATATTCCCTCTTTATTAGATAGGATAGATATTTTTGCTAAGCATAACTTTCAAATCTTTCTTAAAATAGTTTACCCTACTCCAAAATGATAAATATATTCTATCTTATTATTTTTTGATATTTTAAATCTTTGCTCTTCATACCTATGATTTTAATTTTCTTTTTGAAATTATTTTCACATGTGACAGAATAAAAAAATGCAATAGAAAATTAATTGTCTCAACATCAGATTATTTTGTATATTGTGACAGCTCATAATCACCAATGGAATATGACATTTCTAATTCTTTCTTTCTAGCCCTTAGGCCTTAACTACATTTTACCATCTTTCTGCATTGTCTAGAATCATTTTTCAATAGAGAATGAAATGGGAAGGAGTTGGTACATTCTAAAACTTTTGATTTTAAAAAGAATGCTTCTGAAATTCTAACATTAAATATGATAATGATAACTAGATTTGAAGTAGGTATTCATTATTCAGTGTAGAGAAGTTTTCTGTTACTCTTGGCTTATTAAAAGCTTCTTTGATTAATCAGCAATGTGTTTTATTGAATGTATTTTCTTCCTCTAATGAAAAGTTTAAATGGTATTTCAACTTAATCTTTTAATACAGCATTATTCTATAGTAGACTTGCCAGTAGTAGACCAAACTTGTATGTACAGAATAAAATCAGTTTATCATTATGAAACACATTTTTAAGAATTGTACTCACTTTGGTCATATTGACTTAAGAATATTTTCATTAATTTTTATGTGTTGGTTTGAACTATAATGTTTCTTTTTATGCAGTCTGTATTAGTATTCTATGGTATAGTCAGTAAATTCCAATGAAACAACAGAAAGGTTGGAATAAGACTCGAACATTGAGAAAAACTCTCTGGCATCAAAAGTACATGGCAGCATCAGATGAATTTGAAAACTGCAATACACTGAACACAACCATAGCAAAAATAACAGCAACTAAAATTCAAATTTAACTTGCTCCTCAATGATTAACTCAATTTCCTCATTAATTGACTTAGATGACAATGTCCATTTATAAGTATAAATACTTCTTTACTAACTTTCTCCTGTTCTACCTGAGATGCATGATATACAATCAAAATTTGAGACACTAAAAATGTAAGGAAACTCAATTGTCAAGAAACAAAGCAGTCAATGGAAGAAAAATTAGAGATTATTTAGGTGTTAAAACCTTACTTTGGACATGGAAATTGAAATAATTGTGATTAATTTACTAAAACATAAAGTGGGAAAGGTGGACTACTTAAGTGAAATGGTGGAAATTTCTTTTTTAAAAAAATATATTTTATTGATTTTTTTACACAGAGGAAAGGAGAGAGATAGTCAGAAGCATCGCTGAGAGAGAAACATTGATCAGCTGCCTCCTGCACAACCCCCAATGGGGATGTTCCCCCAACCAAGGTCAAACCAGGGACCTTTCAGTCTGAAGGCCAATGCTCTATCCACTGAGCCAAACTGGTTTCGGCTGGAAATTTCAACAGAGTGTTAGAATGAAAAGAAAGAGATGAGTAATAATAATATAAAATTATGAAACTCAGCACTAACTAGATGCAACACAGATGAGGAAACAATTAGTGAGCACAAATTTAGGTCACTAGAAATTATATAAAATGAATGGAAGAGAGTGGGACCATCTTAAATCTATCTATCATCTATCTATCTATCTATCTATCTATCTATCTATCTATCTATCTATCTATCTATCTTTAACTACCAAGATAACTTTGAAAATTAAAAGCAAAATAAAATATTTAGAACAAATGAAAACATAACAAAAACAAAAATAGCCAAGGAGATGTATTGCCAGCACATCTGTGTTACAATAATGTGAAATAATTTCTTCAGGTAGAAGAAAAAAATTGAATCTTCACAAAGAAATTATGAGCCTTGCCAAGACTGGTTTGGCTCAGTGGATAGAGTGTCAGCCTGCATACTGAAAGGTCCCAGGTTCGATTTAGTTCAGGGGCATGTACCTTGCTTGTGGGCACATCTCCAGTGTGGGTGTGCAGGAGGTGGCTGATTGATGTCTCTCTATCGGTGTTTCTGTCTTCCTATGCTTCTCCCTCCCTCTCTGTAGAAAATCAATAAAATATATTTTAAAAAAAGGAAAAGAAAAAGAAAAAAATTATGAGCCTTAGAAATGGTAAAGGTAAAGTAAATGATACTGAATACTTACCGTATTTTCCACCGTATAAGATGACTTTTTTTAAAAAAAAATCACGATTCTGTTTCTTTCTTTCTTCTTTTTTAATATATTTTATTGATTTTTCACAGAGAGGAAGGGGGAGGGATAGAAAGTTAGAAACATCGAGGAGAAACATTGATCAGCCATTGTCTGCACGCTCCCTATGGGGATGTGCCCGCAACCAATGTATGTGCCCTTGACCGGAATAGAACCTGGGACCTTTCAGTCCGCAGGCCAACGCTCTATCCACTGAGCTAAACCGGTTTTGGCTAAGATGACTTTTTAACCCAGGAAAATCTTCTCAAAAGTCGGGGGTCATCTTATACACCAGGTGTCATCTCATAGGGTGGGTATATCCCAAACTCTATATACGCCAGAAAATAGAGTAAGTATATATATATATATGTATATATATAGGAAGTATATTGGAAGTATAGTGTTACAAAGTTCTCACCCTATATGTCAATGGTATAATATTTCTTATACATAAGTACACAAATATACAAACTATAAAGATTTACATTCTGATTGTGGTGGTTGTCATTTAATTGTATGCATCTGTGAAATTCCACAGAACTAAACACTATAAAGGCAATTTTTCTATATAAATTATACTTAATATAAATGAATAGAAGAATAATCCAGAGAGAGAGAGGGAAAGGGAAGGAAGAAAAGGGAAATGAAGAGAAAGGAAGGGAAGGGAAGGGAAGGAAAGGAAAAGAAGGAGAAGGGAAGGGAAGTGGAGAGGAGAGTCAGACTATGGTTTATTGAATAAAAAATGGAAGTTCTAATATATGCTGTTTGACATGTCAATGATATTTGTCAATGATATAAGGAGAGTGGGCATAACAGCATTTTGAATATGGAGAGAAATTGTAGATTGTAAGATAAATCCTCATTTATCTAAAAAATTAGTCAATTGATAATTGACATGAAATCAGAAAATAAAACATTTTTAAATGCAGTATAAATACAATCAGAGGTGTATATGTAATTAACAGAATAACTAAAAGTAGATGAATTTATAAGAAAAGACACTCAATATTACTAATCATAAAAAAATCACATCAAAAGCATAATGAGATTTCACCTCACACCTGATAGAATGGCTATTATCAAAAAGTCAAGAGATAACAAGTGTTAGTGAGGATGTTAGAGACCAAGGATCTCTTGCAACATCTTGGTGGGATTGTAAAATGGTACAGCCACTATGAAAAACAGTATGGAGATTCCTCCAAAAATGTAAAATAGAATTACCATACAGTCCTGCATGTTGCTCCACTGCCTACTCACTTGTGTTGTGTCTAGTGAGTAATCTGCTGTAATTCTGATTTATATTCTTTTGACATTGCATGGCATTTTATTCTCAGGCTTCTTTAAAATGTCTACTTATCACTGATTTTGAGAAATTTGAATATGATTATATTTGTGATGGATAGTTAATTTCCAGTGCTTTTATTTTGTTGAGCTACTGAGAGCTGCAGCTTAAAAGCGTTAATCAAGTTGGAAATTTTTGAATATTAATTTTCAAAATATTGTGGCTCTTCTTTGAGAACTCTACTATACAGATATTAGGCCACTTGAAATTTGCTATCATTTGCTGATACTGTCTTCATTTAACTTTTCTACTCTCTGTGTTTATTATGATTCATTTTCATTGCTATATTTTTAAATTTATTATTCTTTTATTCTATAATATCTAGTCTTAGGTTAATTCATTTTTGTTTATTTTTCATCTCCACTGCAGAGATTTTAAGCTCTTGACACTAAATTTGGGTTTTTCAAATAACATTCAGTTATATAACTTTTGGAACATAGGGGATACAGGTATAGTGCCTGTTTTCTTTCCTTGGATCATTCTAATATCTGTGTCAGTTCTGTATCAGTTTTGATAGATTATTCTCCTTATTAAGAATTTTATTTTTCTGGTTCTTAGCAGACATGATAATGTTTGCTTGTAAATAAGACTTTCTATAATTTACCTTGCTCAGTGCTGGATATTTTTGTATTCCTATAAATAATTTTTGAACTCTGTCCTGGAGGACAGTTAAACTACTTCAATTCATTTGATTCTTTCAGGTTACGCATTAAGTATTTATTAATTGGTAACATTATAGCATTTAGTCTAGGTCCAAATTGATCTCACTATTAGACAAGACCCTTCTGAGTAATCTACCCTGTTCTCCAAGAATTAGAAATATGCTTACATGGTGGGAATTGATTATGATTTCCAGCCCTGCATGAACACTAAATATTGTTATTTCTTTTGCCAGTTTTGGATGTTTTTCTTGACACACATGTACTGTGACTAATATTCTAGGGGGCCTCTTTGCATATTTCTGAACATTTTGCTGTTCAGCTCTCTCTCAGTCTGCCATTGTTTGCCTAATCTCTTAGCATTATCTATACAGATCAAGAACTTTCTGGGAACTCCATCTTGGTTAGGAAATTGCCTTGAGGCAGTAAGGTGGGACAATTGAATGCTTACCTTCTTTCAGTTAGAAAATTGTTTTCATCCCCCCTTTTTATTGAATTTATTGGGGTTACACTGATTAACAAAATTATACAGGTTTCAGGGTGCACGATTCTACAATACATCATCTGTACCCTGTATTGTGTGTTCACTACCCAAGCCAAATCTCTGCTCGTCGCCATTTAGCAACCCTAAGCCCTCTTGCACTTTACTCATCAACCCCATCCTGTTCTTATGTTCATGAATTGTCTCTGTTTCTCTCCTCCTTTTTTTGCCTTTTTTTTTCTCAGTCTCTCCACTCTGCTCCAACCAGGACAAATGAATACTTTTTTCATTTGTTTAACATTTCTTAAAGATTGTTGTCCTTTATTTTTTAATATTCTATTTTAGAAAACGATTGTTTCATATATTTTTCCAGTTTGAGGGATGTATTTCACTAGGAAGAGTAATGTGATCTCTGTTATTCTATTTTGAAAGATGTAAGGAAGCTAGTTTTATGGATATTTTAAAGAAGAGCATTCAGGCAGAAAAACTAGCTTTCAAAGGGGTAGCGAGGAGGCCAGAGAGGGTGCAGTAGAGTGAACAAAAAGTCTATATTATATATTTTTAATTACTTATGTGACAATATAATGTTTACACTTAACTCAAGTTCTAAAGCAATCTCATGTAGGGAACTTTCAATAGTAACTTTTAACAATGTGTTATGGCACAAAGAAACAGAAACAGCACTCTATACCTACAATAATGTCTTGGAAAACAAAAAAATTGAGTGTTAATAAAAAGTATTGAAAATTATTGTTCTTGGAGCATGAGTAATACCTTATTCTTCTAGCAAATATTTCATTCTTATTTTTATGCAACTGTCTTAACTGGAAATCCTTATTAATATATTAAAAGGTCAATATAACTCAATTCATTTAAGTGTTAAAAGCCTTTGCATTTGCATAAGTAGCTATTAAAATGTAAGTGACAGTGTATTGATACCATATCCAGGAACTGAACTATATCCAATATACACCTAAAGGTCTAATTCATAAATACATCACCATTAATCATTTTCAGGAAATGTGTGATAACAGTGAATGATATGTTTAGTCTTTGCCAAGATTCCCAGTCTCATTTATATAAATTTGATTGTTAACTTTAAAAATAAAAACAATGATTATAACTAATTTTAAAGTGAGGAAGATTTAAATGTTCTATTTTTGGCTAATAACCTGTTCTAAGAAATGTTTAATAAAATAGATACTCTTAATGAGATCTATATCAACTATAAAGAAACCCAAAGTGAAAAAGCCCAATACAAAAATCAAGAAAATATCCTTAGCTCCAATTCTTCCACCTTATGCTCTACCCTTGATAGCAGCTATTATTTCTGAAAAATCTTAAAATTAATTTTTCATGTCTTTTCTACTTATGGATTACTTATCATTAAACATGTTACAATGTGGTAAAAATATCTGCAATTTTCACTTGTCTTGGAAACAGGACAGTCTTATAGGGAAAATATCTGATTTTACATAATAAAATTTATTAAAAGT
>PVJN01015208.1:0-44901 GCA_004026805.1 Lasiurus borealis | reverse complement strand
CACTCCCATCACCCCTGGAGGCAGTAACTCCAGGAATATTGACAGTTCGGACCATACATCAAAGGCCATTTGGAGAAGAAAGCAGGGAGCAGTTGGAGAAATAAGGAATGGAGACCACAGAGAGCTTGGTTGAAAGCCACATATAACGCGGGATGTCCATCATGATCCCCCCTCTTCACAAGGGCTGTGAGTCCTACAGAAGCACACAGGCTTGTGCCCCTGAAATGGAACCTGGCAGAGCCAACCGTGTGTAGAACAAGGAATGGTCTGGTGGGCTGGCCAGCAGTGAATAGTAGGTAAGAGGGTCCTTTGTCAAATGTCTGCCTGAGGACACAGAATGGGTTCTGTTCTGCAAATAAAAAAACAAGCTCCTGAACCTGACGTGGGCTCTTTGGGAGTTGGCTCCACGGGCCATGCTCCGCGTTAGAGAGCGGAGCACAGGGGGGATTCTGGAGTAAACCTGAGCCCCAGTCTCCCCATTTTCCTTAACCAGAAATAGACCCCAGAGCCCCGTCTTTTTCCCGAGTCCTTGCAACCCTCCCTTCCACATGCTGGTGGTTCCTTCCCCCTCATCCCCGAGGAAAGCCTTCCCCGCCATAAAGGAATAGCTTTCCCTTTCCCACAACATCCTTCTGACTCCATCTTGGAGCTGAAGCCAGCACCAAAGCCTCACGTTGACTGAGCTGTCAGCTCCTCCCCTGGCCGTGACCGAGAGCCTTGCCCTGGGCCACCCAGTGGGGCTCAGAGATGTTGCTGGTGCTTTCACATGGAAAGCATCGAAGCCCAAAGGCTGCTGTTGCATAATCCAGTGACGGAGCCAGTTTAACCGGCTTGTGCATTCCTCCCAGACGCCCCCCCCCCTTTCTGCAAGGAACAAAAACGAGGGTGCCGCCTCCCAGTTCCAGAAACCTGTGAAGGCAGGAGGGTATTTTTAACGCGCACATTTTAAGCAAGGCCTGTGCCATCATCACGCTCTCGCCCGCGCTGGCGGCGCAGGTGAGGGGCTGCCTCACAGCCACAGCTGAGCTCCGGATCGGACAGGTGCCGCCCAGGGCGGGCCTTGGATCTCTGCAAGGGGAATGCATTCCCATGTGGGAGAACACGCAAGTGTTGTCAGTATTCGTGGCTCAGGATAGCTCCTTTGTGTGTGTTTCACAGACAAAAAAAGAGGCATCTAACAATGGAAAATCTGACATCGATCTGTTTTAGTCTCTCTCCCACCTGGCAAACACAAACACACACACACACACACACACACACACACACACACACACACAGAAGTTCACTTTCTTCTTGAATGCCAAACAACTTTTGTGGTTATAACTAGAATCTTATTATAGCGCTCCAAAGGGCTCTGCATTTTCCCCAAAGCCTAAAGAAAACGAGGTCTGGGATTCTTTTTTTATATATATTTTATTGATTTTTTACAGAGAGGAAAGGAGAGAGATAGAAAGTCAGAAACATTGATGAGAGAGAGAGAGACATCGATCAGCCGCCTCCTGCACGCCCCACAGTGGAGATGTGTCCACAAGCAAGGTACATGCCCCCAATCGGAATCGAACCCAGGACCTTTCAGTCTGCAAGCCGACACTCTATCCACTGAGCCAAACCGGTCTCGGCAAGGTCTGGGATTTGTTACCCCAGCCAGAACCGGGCCCAGAAGCAGCAGAATTTTCTGAAGGTACCAGACAAGCAGGACACTGCCTCCCAAGCAAGGAGAAGGCCATGCACCATTTCCTGCAGGCCATGGGGACACACACCTTTTAGTCACGCTGCAGAACACCTGAGAGGGGTCAGGGTGGAGCATCCTGTTCAGTTATCTCTGCGGAGGAAGATCAGAAACGCTGGTCTGTCTTCAGCCCCGCAGACCACCCTGCCTGCGGTGGCAGTAAAGGGTTCCAGAACATACCACCGTGGCAAAAACGTTATTCTGAGCAAAGGCATCTGTGCTCCTGATCAGAGCCACCCCAAAGAACTCAACAGTCTTGCCTGATCGGTGTGGCTCAGTGGTTGAACGTCAACCTATGAATCAGGAGGTCATGTTCCCATTCCCAGGAAGGGCACATGCTCTGGTTGCAGGCTCGATCCCTAGTAGGGAGTGTGTAGGAGGCAGCTGATCCATGATTCTCTGTCATCATTGATGTTCCTCTCCTTCTTTTTCTCTCTCTCTCTCTCTTGTTCTCTCTCTCTTCCCCCCCCCCGCCTACTTTTCTCTCTCTGAAATGAGTAAAAGTATTTTTTTTTAAAAAGAAACACAATAGTCAATCTGCTCTCCAGAATTCCCTGCAACAAGGGGGATGAAGCGTTATCATAAAACTATCATACCTGCCACATTTTCTCCTAAAATCCCGTTCATCTTTCCAAAAAGATTTGTTTTCCAATAAGCGTTCTTCTCCCCACCTCTTCCCCTGTGAAGATGGTGTGGAAGCCCCACATCCCAATTGCTCCCTTGAGCCACTCTTTCTGTGAACTCCCTGAAGTCTATTTTAAATGTCTGTTCTCTTGCTAATCTGACGTTTGCCAGTTTCATCTGTGGGCCCACCCATCCTGAGCCTAAGAGGGTAGAAGAGAGGTCTTTTCTCCTCTCACCTCCCATTTGCCCTCACCCTACCCTCCTCCCTTAGATCTGCCCTTGGAGATTCGCCTGTATAGACTACTCCAGCAGCTCCCTTGTCCTCTGGTTTTCCAGTCAGACTTGCCAATGAGGGGCATCAGAAAGAGCTCAGAGGAAGAGCAGCAGGTCATGGTATTTATCCCTCCAGGTCCCTCTAGCACGGTGAAGCCTTCATGGACTATGTCCCTCCTGTAAGATATCGTTTCCACCCACCAAGCTATCACACACTGAGGGAAAGGTCATGCCCGCTATGGGAGAAGATTTAGAGCAGCGGTTCTCAACCTGTGGGTCGTGATCCCTTTGGGGATCGAACGACACTTTCACAGGGGTCGCCTAAGACCATCGGAAAATGCAGATCTTTACATCGCGATGCATAACAGTAGCAAAATTTCATGGTTGGGGGTCACCACCCCATGAGGAACTGTATGCAAGGATCGTGGCCTTAGGAAGGCTGAGAACCACTGGTTTAGAGAAACAGCCTCTGAAGATTACTGGTGGTCATCTAAAACAGAACCGCCTCCCGGTACTCCTCAGTAAGTACCAAAACCCGGAAGAGCGGCCCACCTGTCACCCAGCCATCTCACTTAGCGGAATTTATCCCAAATGGCTAATTAAGGATAAGACCAAGGTACTAACTCTTATTGGGCAATTACCTTTTGTTCAATCCTCACTCTTCCACACTAGATAACTAAAGAGAGTATCTTCCCCTTTTACCAAACCACTCTCCCTTATGTTACCAGCTGAGTGAGAGGAGGAGTCATTTTGAACAAGCACACGTATGGCAAAAACATTGCCTCAGTGGCCACATAAAGTTCCAAATTTGTTAACTTTCTGTGCTAGGCCTTTGCTTTTGGCTTTGCCTCCACCGCTCCTTCCCAGAAATAGTTCAGCTCTTCACATCTTTTTTTTTTTAATTGAAAAATATTATATAATACACGGAGTGGCCAGATTATTCTGACCACCACATCAGTACTTTGTTGGGCCACCTTTTGCCTTCCATACTGCGGCGGTTATTCTTGGCATTGACTCCATGAGATGCTGAAAGGTGATGCGAGGAATCTGACACCACGCACTGACCAGTCCTGTGAGATCTGATGGTTGTGGAACCAGCTGCCTGATGGTTCTTTTAACTTCGTCCCACAAATGCTCAATTGGATTGAGATCTGGTGACTGTGGGGGCCACCTAAGCAAGGTAAAGTCTCCCTCATGTTCTTGAAGCCACTCCTGCACAACACGAGCACCGTGGCATGGCGCATTGTCTTGTTGGAAAAAGCCATCTCCATTGGGATCCGCCATCGACATGATAGGATGAACTTGATCAGCAACGATACTTATGTATGTTGTGCTATTCGATGTTGTTTCACATGAATTAAAGGGCCCAAATCATGCCAGGAAAATATGGTCCCAACCATAACACTGTCCCACCAGCTTGAAGGGTTGTACTCTGAAATTCTCACTCTGCTATCTTCATGATACAACTGGAAATGTGATTCATCAGACCACATGACTTTTTTCCAATGCTCAACAATCCAATCCTCTACAGTCGCTATCCACGAGTTGAGAACCATTAGCAAAGTCGCCTAAGACCATCAGAAA
Source organism: Lasiurus borealis (assembly GCA_004026805.1). NCBI lineage: Eukaryota > Metazoa > Chordata > Mammalia > Chiroptera > Vespertilionidae > Lasiurus > Lasiurus borealis. The sequence goes on along the minus strand of PVJN01015208.1, from coordinate 40,691 downwards.
ACACGGATATTTACATTACGATTCATAACAGTAGCAAAATCACAGTTATGAAGTAGCAGTGAAAATAATTTTATGGTTGGGGGTCACCACCACATGAGGAGCTGAATTAAAGGGTCGCGGCATTAGAAAGGTTGAGAACCACTGCTAAGGTATCAGACTGTATCATGCACTCTTGAAAATTTCTGAGCGCACTGGGAGGAAAGAGGAAACGGGATCTGATCATTCCTTCCATGATTAATCATTAATTATTCTGCGTTGTGCTAGGAAATCGGAAAATACAAAGAATTATCACCGCAGTGTTTCCGGTGCTAAAATCTCATTGAAGAGGAAAGAGTTGGCACAGGAAATTGCATGTGAAAGGTAGGACTCGGCACTAAGGCCTGACCACAATGGACAATGAGGCTCCTTAACTGATTCAGTCTTGAATCCCTCAGGTGGCAGTTTCCAATGGTACATCACCAAGCGCCAGTGCCAGACATACCGAGTCAGCAAACATTCAGCAAGAGAAGACCAAGCACTTGGATTTTGATAGAACTCCTCGGATGACTCTGGATTTGACAGTCATGCTCTTAAGGGAGCAGAGGGTGTTGCAGACACTAAATAGAGGTTTAAAGGAGAAGAGGAACCTGTGGCCGGAGCCTGTGGTCAGGGAAGTTTCCAAGAGGAAGGAGAGGAATGTGGGCCCTGGCCTTTGAAGGAAGTGTAGGGTTGGGTAAGTGGTTCTAAGAGGTGAGGCCTGGCCAAGGTTCAAGGGTAGGTGTACACATATATAAATCATACTCGGAAGGGCAAGAAACATTCCAATCATGTGAAAACCTAAGTTGCAACAAGGGTTACGATCTAAGTTTCCTGAAAGTGACTACCTCGTGTAGGCCAGTATCCAACTCAACAGAAAGCCTTCGCATCGGCATCCTTCCTCCGCACTTCAGAGGGTGACAGGCAAATGATAAGTGCTTCATTAATATTTGTTGGATTAATTAAATTATTAATTAATCAATTCCAAATCGAGGAACTGAAGATCAAACTTCAAAAGTCTCAGGAGGTAATTAATGGCCGTTCATGAATCATTTATGTCCAACTTCTCCTTCGGTTCTACTTCTCCCAGCGAGTGAGACAACAAGCTATATGGCTCTTTTGTTCTCTTTAATAATACATATGCTGCTCCTAATTCCACAAAGCACTCTCAGAGCTCACTAAGTGAGCTGAAGAGGCCTTGGAGACCCTCCTGAAGGACAGAACCAAGGCGTGGGGAGGCTGGCGTAGCAGGATGGAGACACCCATGACTGCGGGCGCCGGGCAGACCTTGCTCTGTAGCTTACTAGCTGCAGTGTGACTTTGGATACATCAGTCATCTGCTTTGGAGAGCTGGGATAATAATATATAATTCCTAAGGATGTTTTGAGGATTAAACAAGACCAAGACCGTAAGAAAATTTAGAACAACCTAGGTTAACGACATAGTCAGGACCAGCACATCTAACAATGACCTGGAACCATCCCCTGTGACAGATGAGGACACCAAGTCACACATTCAGCTGAAGCAGCAGGAAGACCCACCCACACGATGAAACTCCAAAGACCTAACCATCCAGAGGCAAGGCACCCGATCCTGGGTGTTAGATCTCATGTACACAGCTGTGTTAAAATGCTGGACATCGTGCCATCTGCTCACACTCCTTGCTGATAGATGGAGAAAACTCTCTGCCTTTCATTTTCACAATCACTGAGACACAAATAATGGAGCCAACCAACTCCCTTTGCATTGGCCTGACCCATATTGACAGGGTTCTCTGCTGGCCATCCCACCTGGTTCCCTTCCCAGCCCTGTGCCTCTAGCTTAAGCAAACACGTGCATCTGCTCATAAGAAACACACTCAGGTCTTTGTCTCTCCCAGGCAAAGAGACAAAACAAACAAGTAAACAAAAAAGGTTGATATGATAAAAAATGAGCCAACCGTCATTCCTGGCAGTAGAACTCCACGCTGGCTAAACTAATTTTAAAAATCAAAGCAGAGTTGACGGGATGAATGCACAATTCCGTGGCTATGAATCCAGTGGAGTGTGGGTTCATAACTGGCCAAATAAAAGTAATAAGAAGAGCAGTTAAGCCCTGGCTGGTTTTGCTCAGTGAATAGAGTGTCAGCCTACAGACTGAAGGGTCCTATGTTCGATTCCATTCAAGGGCACATGCCCGGTTGCAGGCTCGATTCCCAGTAGGGGGCATGTAGGAGGCAGCTGATAGATGATTCTCATCATGAATGTTTCTACCTCTCTCTCTCCCTTACCCTTCCTCTCTGAAACCAATACAAATATATTTTTAAAACAGTTAACATGGTTAAGCATTATATGCTGGACCAGGAATTATGCTAAATGCTTTGTGGAGATTATTGTGTTATCCATACGTTGGCCTAATAAAATGTAGGACTAGCTTATCAACATTTTCCAGACAAGGTAGTGGTAACACGGAAAGGGTAAGCAATTGGCGGAAGGAAAAGGCAAATCACTAAAACTCAATGTTGTGAGACACTGACCTCATTCCCGATGCTTGGTCATTACATTTGACTATTCGGAATGGCCTGGAGATACCCATCTTGATTTTAACTTGACAGTCAGCAAAGCATGTTGAAAGCCTGTGGTCAAGATCCAAACATTTAAGGTAGGTATTGGTGAAACAAAATAAATGTATAGTGTATTGACCATACTGAGATCAAGCAGTGTTGATTGCTGTCATCATTATTATTATCATTAAATTTTATGAAGGATCATTTCTAGTTAGGTCCTACATAGCTCTATCTTAATCAAAATATTACTGACTTGGAATGAAAGCATAGAAGAACATTTAATATGTTACATGTAACATGTTTACATATTACAAATAATGTTGTAAATAATTACGAATAAGCAACTGAAGATTCAAAGACCCTTAGAGGCTCATTCCTTTATTCCACAAACGTATGTTTTGTTACACATCTATGAAGTGTCAGGCACTGTGATGGGCACTAGAAACACAGTTGAGAGACACAGTCTGGGATCTCAAGGAGTTCTGAGTCCAGCCCAAGAGATGAATAGTCTATAAGATTTACAAGTTGGTATTGATAAGACAAATGCAGAATCAAGTTTTTTACCTCAATCAGCCAATCAAGTACAGGCTGGGAAGTGATGTGGCTCAATGGTCACTGATGTGAAAAAGACCTTGGAGCTTACTTTTCCACAGGTTCCATTATTCCAGAGCCAAACGTTGTTCTTCGAGATACAGATGTGATGAGCTAGCACTCTGGGAAGACCTGATCCCATTCCATAGGATCCATAGCTCTGGGGGGTCTTATTCTGGATATCGAAATCTAAGAGGCGACGGAGACATTTACAAACTGGGGAAGGTCTGGAAGCCGGTGACGGCCAGGATGATGATGATTCTGAATGACTCTCTAGGAGGAATGGCTGGAGAGCTGAGAAAGAGAATTCAGGGAACCTTGGAGGCTGTCTTTCCATGTCTCCTGGCCTCCAGGTGAGAAGCAGATTCGATGTCAGCCCTTCTCCAGAGGCAGGCTGAGTACTAACTGGGGGGAAGGACACATGGCAAGACCTTCAAGTACACATGTAGCAACGTCAATGGAAAGAAGACAGAAGAACCTAAAGGTAGCGATCTCTTGTTGGGTTGACTTTCTTACTAATCGGACAGAGAGCATCTGCATTGATGGAATGGTACTCAATGTAGTCTGTGCGGAGGTACCAGCATCTTATCCAGCAACCCACACCATAGGAAGCATTTTCATAAGCATCCCCGCTCACAAAGCCAAGGCTGGGGAGACGCTCTACCTCCTAGGAAGCAGAGATTGGGTGTGAACCCCCATGCAGCTAACTGAACCACAGACCCCTGTGAAGATCCTGTTCCTTTGGGATTGGAACCTGGGGGAGCTGCTACATCCTGGGTATCCTTCCTCAGCCATGTCTCCTGGGGAGGACTGTCCAACACCTGCCACCCTGTTTGTTATCACTCACTCCTGACTCCGTCACCAGATTCCCCAGGGACAGTCCTGCTTCAGCCCCACACTGAGTTTTTGTCTGAGATAGGGGAACGGACTCACAAAACGTGTTGAAGAAAATCACCCCGACAGGCATGTGGGGGACACACTGGGAGAAGTAAAATTGGGCTCCCCGTTATGGTAAGCGAAATAAGCCCATCAGAGAAAGATAAATATCCCATGATCGCATTCATTTTCAGAATATCAACAACATAAACTGATGAACAAAAACAGATCCAGAGACAGAGAAGCATCTATCAGACTGTCAAACCTCAGAGGGAAGGTAGGGGAGGGTGGGGTTAAGGAGGAGAGATCAACCAAAGGACTTGTATGCATGCATACAAGCCTAACCAATGGACACAGACACGAGAGGGGTGAGGGCATACGTGGGGGGTGGGGAGATAGGAACACATATGTAATACCTTAATCAATAAAGAAAAAAATTTTAAGGACTTTCCAAGATGAACCAGGCCATTCACACCCCTTTCTTCAAGGTCAAGGATTTCCCTTGTAATACTATTAATCTCCCTAATTAATGTCAGTCCACATGCACTGGGCATGTACTGAATTATTCTGAAGGGTTTTTAAAAAAAAACGAATCCTTCCTAATAAAGAACATTATAAACGGATGAACAAAAAGATAGATACAGAGGCAATAAAGCATCAAACAGACTGTCAAATGTCAGCAGGAAGGTTAGGGAGAGGTGGGGTAGATAAGAGATCAACCAAAGGACTTGTATGCATGCAGATAAGTGTAACCAATGATCACAAGACATAGGGGGTTACAGTATGCCTGGGAGGGGGGCAGTAATGGGAAGATATGTATACATGTAACACATTAATTTTAAAAAGTTAAAAAAAATGAATCCTTCCAATTTTCCCTCATGTCACAGATGTGTAAGCTGAGGCACAGGGAGGTTAAGGACCTAGGACATAGGACCTCACAAATAGCAGAGTCACAAGCCCTTTGCCCCCCACCCCAACACACACACACACACATACACACCCCATCTTCACCTGCAAGCAGATCATCTACCTCTGCCGTCTGACCACTTCACCACTGTGCTATTTGACAACTAACCACCTAACAACTACTTGGTACACATTGATTCCTGGCCTGGAAAACTAGTAAGCGTTCATAAGATTTTTTTAAAATAATAATTAAGCTTTTGCAAAGGGGAGCTACCCCTCAGTTGAGACTTCATGTGGTATCTGGGCCTCCGCTCCTTTGGAAGATGAAGAAGGGGTGATGGGAAGGATCCCCAGGCCTTTACAGCTCCCACATGTTCACGTCTCCCGGGCCATAGGTTGAGTGAGGCGTGAGGCACAAGCAAAAATTATTAGAAAATATTACCAAGCCATGGCTATCCACGTTTCCTTTTTGTTACTATTTTTCCTGTCACCGTTAGGAGGTGAGGCTAACCCCAGTCACTTGACCTCTCCTGACTCTGGCGAAGTCCACGTCCGGGGAGAGAATCGCTGGAGGGCAGCCAATGCCCATAGGCGGAGCGGATGGCGCCTGGCAGGTGGCACCACAGCTGGGCCGCCCCGGCTCGAGCGCTCCACCCTCACCATTTGCCATCCAGTGCCCTTGGCCGCCTGGCCCCGGGCGCCCGGCTCTCCTCCCTCCCCTCCAGAGCGGCAGGGATGGGGACAATCCCTGCATCAGACTGACCCCTAGGGGCAGCGCAGCAAGGCGCAGGCACACAAAAGGAGCTGGAGCTTCCAACTGGAGCCCCAGAAAAATCTGCCGGGAGCTCGCTCAGATGCAGACACCACAAAGCCAAAACATTAACATTTTGCTTGATATTTATTCAGCTTCGCCGTCTTTAATTCCCTCTCGTCAAACAGCCTCCAAATGTGTCTCTTTGAGTATCAAAGTGATCATTTTGGATTAAAGTATTCCTTCTCAAAAGATACCTTAATTAAAATGTTTGTGGGTGCGGGATGAGGGGTAGTGGGGGGGGGGAAGAGACCTCTGTACTTTTAACGCCTCTGTGAGAAAGAAAAGAAGTAGGTAAAGGAGAGGGGAGATGGCCTTTTCACAGCAGGAGAAACAAAATAAGTTATTTTTAAGCCTTTCATTTACAGCGTTCTGCTAGCTGTTCCAGCACTTTGGAGAATGGTGTCAGTAATAGCAAGAGTAGCAGGTAGCATTTACTGAGGCCTTACTACAGTGGTACCTCGAGATACGAGTGCCCTAACATGAGATTTTTGAGATACGAGCTGTCGAGCGAGCAATTTTTGCTTTGAAATATGAGCAACAGTTGAGATAGGAGTCATTGTACTGATGGGCCGGCTGCACACGACCCACCAGTTTACCGAGACTCGAGCGTCTCGTAGTTTCCCACACCTCAAGGTTACGGAACGAATTAAACTCGTATCTCAAGGTACCACGGTATTTGCTAGGCACTGTTCTAAGTCTGGGGCATGGCATACCCATCTTATTATGAGGCAGCTAAGGCACAGAGAGGTTAAGTGATTTGCCCAACGTCACACAGCTGGCGGTGGCAGATTCCTTCTAAGCTGCAGCTCTCAAGGCATTTTTCAAACCGGAATTCACACGCAACAACTTTACCCATTAACTAGAGGCCTGGTGCACACCATCCGCGCACCCGGTGGTGAGGGTCCCTCAGCCTGGCCTGTGCCTGTGGCCTCTTGCAGTCCAGGAGCCCTCGGGGGAGCAGCTGGACAGCCTTAGCCCTGCCATCACAGCCGTGCTCGCCAGCTGTGAGCCTGGCTTCTGGCTGAGGAGCGCTCCACCACCAGGGAACAGCTCCTGCATTGAGCGTCTGACCCCTGGTGGTCAGTGCGCATCATATCTACCAGTCATTCCACTGTTGAGTCAAGTTGTATATAGTGGTACCTTGAGATACGATTTTAATTCATTCTGTAACCTTGAGGCGTGGGAAACTATGAGACACTCGAGTCGCGGTAAACTGGTGGGTAATTTGCAGTGGCCAATCTGCGCCATTACTCCTATCTCAAATGTTGCTCATATTTCAAAACAAAACTAACTCATATCTCAAAAATCTCGTATGTTAGGGCACTCGTATCTCGAGGTACCACTGTATTAGCCGTTTAATATATAGGATAGCAAAGTTGTGTTAACACTTCGTTCTGCTACCCTGCACCCCTCAGTTCATAAGGAAAGGTCAGGGTTTCTCATAAAGAAGGAAAGGAAGGGGGTGGATCTATAGGCCTGGGTCACTGCCATGGACAAGGACTCAACACTGGAGACCAATCCCAGTTGTCTGAGGCATCACTTAAAGGTCCTTTGCAGGAGATTATTAAATTCACACCCTCAGTTTCCTCCCTCTAAAATGGGAAAGCTGAAATGCCGTCGTCATAAGGCTCCTGTGAAATCATGTGAGATGATTTGTATTTAGGGCCTAGCACAGTGCCTGGCGCAGGGTTAGCACTCAGCAAAGGCTCCTGAGTGGTCAGTGTGGCTGTCCTCTATTCTCACTGACACCGGCCGTGCAAGTTCAGGGTGGTGGGAAAAGGACGGGCAGGAAGCTGATTTCCACATGCAGGGTTCCCTTGGGAAGCTCACCACAGAGAAGGGAAAGGGAGATTCGTACTTGAAAAGCTCGGATGCCAGACAAGAAAGTGAGGTGGAGCCTGCAGGGGAGTGTTAGGCCTAATATGGGGAACAGCCCCTGACATCACCCACAGAAGTTTCTTGCCCAAAATGTGAAACCTGACCACGCCTGTAGCCTAACCACCAGTTTATGAGTAAAACAAAAGATAGAAGGATGCTACAGGGATGCAATCAGCAAAGTGCAGAAAGGGCAAAATTCTACAGGAGAAATGAGCCAGTCTTTTTATATATATATAATATATTTTATTGATTTTTTTTTACAGAGAGGAAGGGAGAGGGATAGAGAGTTAGAAACATCGATGAGAGAGTAACGTCCATCAGCTGCCTCCTGCACACACCCCCTTACTGGGGATGTGCCCCCAACCAAGGTACATGCCCTTGACCAGAATCGAACCTGGGACCTTTTGTCTGCAGGCTGATGCTCTATCCACTGAGCCAAACCAGTTAGGACATGATCCAGTCTTTTTAACAAATAAATTACAGGTGGAGGGGTGGGGGGAAGAGAATGTATAGATTAAAAGAGATTTAAGAGGCTTTACCAACCAAAACAATGGATGGCTTTATTTGAATCCTGATTTAAATTATATATATATATATATATATATAAAATCTGCAACCGAATGGCAGAATGACCGGAACGACTGGTCAACCAATTGCTATGATGCACACTGACCACCACCAGGGGACAGACACTCAATGCAGAAGCTGCCCCCTGGTGGTCAATGTCCTCCCACAGTGGGGGTGTCGCTCGGCTGACCAGATGAGCAACGCTCCCACAACAAACCAATCCTTATAGGCCATGCCCCACCAGTGCACGAACCCATGCTATGGGCCTCTAGTGGACTATAAAAAAATACATATTTAACAAACATTTAGGAGGTAATGGTGGAAATTGAAACATGACTAGATTCTTAACATTAAAGAATGACTGTTCATTTTTTTAGATGTGATGATGCTACTGTGGTTATGTTTTTAAATGGGGTCCTTTTAGAGACATTTACTGCAGTTCTTAAGTATAAAACAGTATGATGTCTGGGATCTGCTTCAAAATGATCTATTCAGGAGTAAAGTGAAGCAAGCTGGCCAGGTATTATTGGTCATTGTTGAAGCTGGGGAGAGGTACATGAGGGTTCATTTCACTATTCTATTTTTGTGAATACATATGAAATTTCCCATGATATTTTCTATGAATGACTGATCTAACCTGGGATAAATAAGGAACCAGGTGAAAGGACCTACGCGTGCTCAGGTGCAGAGGTGGGAACACCCAGGTGCATGGTAAGGAACAGTGAGCCGTGCAGATGAACATGGGCCATGCACTAGTAAAGGGTACGGCGACCCACACATTCGGGCAGAAATATTGTCTGATCATGAATATCAATAATTTTTAAAGCAGCTAACATCTTTTGACAATTCCTATGGGCCCAGCATATAGTTTCTCTAACACTGTGTTAGGCCAATAATTTTTTTTTTTTTTAAGATTTTGTGTTGATTTTTAGAGAGAGAGAGAACATTGACATGAAAGGGAAACACTGATCAGCTCTTCCCCTGCACGCCCCCTACTGGGGATCCAGCCTTTAACTTACAAAAGTACAAGGAAATAAACCTGCAGCCTGTGGAGCTGAAACAGCCACTGCTAAACAAGGCCCTTCCACTCAGATGCGGTTGAACTTAAGAGATGTTTGCAGCCACACCCACTTCCGGTCACTCTGGGTTGTTGTGTCCTGCCATTTTTAGGAAAGGCTCGTTGATGGCTCATCCCTTCCTGCAATAGAAGGTGTGAGACACCTGCAAAATTCTGTTTTTATTTTAAATGCTCAGATGGGAACTGGAAATTTTGTTTTGCTGACTGACTTATAACTGAAGCCGAGCAATGGCATATGACCCGGATTCGGCGATGTTTTTCTCCTAGCCCAGTGGTTCTCAACCTTCCTAATGCCACGTCCCTTTAATGCAGCTCCTCATGTTGTGGTGTCCCCCAACCATAAAATTATTTTTGTTGCTAGAAGTAGGAAGGTGGAGAAGCACTGCCAAACCCTTGCACTCCCAAGAGCTTGACCTCTGGCCCTTCGCACAGCCCCACGGTGTACACTTGTCGGAGGACCAGGTTTGAAAGTTTCCATCAGAGCAGCCTTTGGGCCTTAAGTCACACAGGCGCAATCGGGACATCCCCACCCTCTGTCTGCATTTGTGCTGCCCTCACCAGTCATTCTGGTTCCCACGGTGACCCCAGAGGAAAGGAGCTGAAAACAGAAGTGGAAATGGAAAGAGAAACTGCTTGTGGGATCCCTGCGTGTGCTTTTCTTCTCAACGCAAAAGTGGTCCCAGCCACTTCCCCGCACTAGTAGTGAGGGAGGTGCCCTCCCGAGGAGAGGAGCTATGAGACGGTAGAGGCAGAGGTGGAGGTCCATGTTTGTTCCAGAAGCAGGCTCCATGGTTGAGCATTGCAATACTCTCGGGGAGCATGCTTCTGAAAAGCCGGTGAGTAACCTTCGTTCCCCCATGTGAGGCTGGGCCTGTGCTCTTCCGACACCCGCAACATCCTTGAGGGACGAAGGAACAGCCACTAACCGCCTCCTCCCTGAGTCTGGAACACCTTGTACAGCAAATCCCAAAAGCTTGACTCTAGATCAGTGGTTCTCAATATTCCTAAGGCCGCGACCCTTGCATACAGCTCCTCATGGGGTGGTGACCCCCAACCATGAAATTTTGCTACTGTGATGCATCGTGATGTAAATATCTGCATTTTCCGATGGTCTTAGGCGACCCCTGTGAAAGGGTCATTCGACCCCCAAAAGGGTCTCAACCCACAGGTTGAGAACCACTGCTCTAGATGGTTCCTACAATTGGGATTAATTGGTTTCATAACTTCAATTGATGTGGTTTTGTTGGTGTTTTTTTTAATATATTTTTATTGATTTTAGAGAAGAAAGGAAAGGGAGAGGGAGATAGAAACATCAGCCCCATGGCTAACAATCCAAGATGATGACAGAGAATCAATCATTGATCGGCTGCCTCTCACTTCCCTTTCCTCCCGCTCAGCCCCCAACCACACACTCACACACACACACACACAGGAGATGGAGCCCATAACCCAGACATGTGCCTTGACCAGGAATCGAACTGTGACCTTCTGGTTTATGGATCAATGCTCAATCATGGAGTCACACCAGCCGAGATTTTTAAAAGCAAAACGCTGCTTCCGTACTTCCGCAGGCAACTCAGTTACACGAATGTCTGAAACTTTGTGATCCTCCCCAGCAACAGCCGACAGGTCCAATTTCAGCACAGCCCCTGAAGGAGCGTGGGGACCCGGCATAGCTGGTTGTACTCCGAATCCATGATACCACAGGACGGGGGTAAGGGAGTGTCGCCTAATAAATATTGATACTGGCTCTCGGATTTTCCTCCGATGCCTTTCATCTAAAGGATCAGATTGACAGGTCGTGATGCGGAAGCTCTTTCATCAGCAAAGTGGGTGGAGAAGCGGCCGCATAATGATCTCTCGTAGCTGCTGCTGTTTTCTGAGACTCTCAATTCGCTCGCCTCTTTCTGAAGTTCCATTCCCTGGTGATCATAGAAGGTCTCCCGCTTCTTCAAGGTCACACCACACACCAGGGGGAGGTTTGGAGGCAGGCTGCCTCTGTGCGGCTGTGGCTGTGTCCGGGGTACAGCGAGGGTGACCCTCCCGGAGCTGCTGGGGCTCTGAGGCACAGGGAGAGGCTGGCCACCAGGGGGAAAAGCTACTGACGTAGCTCAAACTCACGGCCTATTCCCAGGTACACAACTGTACAAACCCGGGAGGGACCTGGGTGCGGCCTTGGGGAGTCCGAGTGACAAAACAGAAGGGAATTTAGGTGGCGCTTCATCTCCTTCCCTAGAAAGTCTTGACTCTGGGGGGAAAGGCGGCCGGGAAGTGGGCAGCGAGGTCAGATGTGGGGGTGCGTTTACAAAACTATCCACAAGACGGCTCCTGGCCTGAGGCAGAGCGCTGCCCATGACAACTGAGGAAGGACACCTTTTTGGCAAAATACTCTGAATGGAGCAAGAGAGATAGCTGAAACCGGTTTGGCTCAGTGGATAGAGCATCGGCCTGCCGAATGAGGGGTCCCAGGTTTGGTTCCGGTCAAGGGCATGTAGGAGGTGTGCAGGAGGCAGCTAATGGAAGTCTCTCTCTCATGGATGTTTCTAACTTTCTATCTCTCTCCCTGCCTCTCTGTAAAAAATCAATACAATATTTTTTAAAGAGAGAGAGAGAGGCCCACACAGAATAGTAAACACAGAAGACAACCAAAGACAAGTCAACGTGAGCATCTACAAAAAGAAGAACATCTGGCTACTTTAGAGGACACAGAGGATCCTAAACTCATAGCCTCATTCTTCTTATGGAATCCTGTGGAAACCGTTGATGGTATAAGACTCATGACTCACGTTCAGTATGGAAAGCATTGTCCCTTTCAATGAACATGGATTCACTTCAATGGGACCAAATGAGATGACGCATGCAAAAAGCCTACTAGTTATAACTGTTCATTCACTCACTCATTCATTCATTCATTCATTTATTCAATGAAGTTTTTTTTAATATTTTTTATTGATTTTTTTTTTACAGAGATGGAAAGGGATAGAGAGTTAGAAGCATCCATAAGAGAGAGACATCGATCAGCCACCTCCTGCATGCCCCCCACTGGGGATATGCCCGCTACCAAGATACATGCCCTTGACCAGAATCGAACCTGGGACCTTTCAGTCCGAAGGCTGATGCTCTATCCACTGAGCCAAACCGGTTTCAGCCATTCAATGAAGATTTACCGCTCGGCAACACCAAGTCAGATCCCGTGGTGAAGGCCGCGCAGCCCCGTGAGTTCATGTAACTACTTCCTGCCCTGGAAAAGCTCGTTAGCTGGTGAGCTCTCCATAGCACGTGTCAGACCAGAAAGAGATATAACTGAAATCACAGAGGAGGAAAAATGTTCTAATAAAGATCACGTGGAGCAAAGACACTTGACAGAGGTGACTTGAGAGAGTGGGCCATCAGCTAAGCGACAGCTGAACGCAGCCCAGGGCAATGGTGAAGAGAAGGGTTTGTTACCGGGGAGACCTTCTGGAGAGGTGACCTCCTCTGTGTGTCTCATCTTCAGCATCTCTGTAAAATAGGCCTAAGAATGCCCATGTGTAGCCAAGACCGGTTTGGCTCAGTGGATAGAATGTTGGCCTGCAGACTGAAAGGTCCCAGGTTCCATTCCCGTCGGGGGCATGTACCTTACTTGCGGGCACATCTCCAATGTGGGGCGTGCAGGAGGCGGCTGATCGATGCCTCTCTCTCATCGATGTTTCTGACTTTCTATCCTTCTCCCCTCCTCTCTGTGAAAAATCAATAAAATATATTTTTAAAAAAAAGAATGCCCATGTGCAGAGTTGTTGCAAGAAACGAATGAGAGTATGTATATACAGTATGTGGGATGTGGTAAATACCCAGCGAGGGGTGATTTTAAAAAAAATAAAATAAAAGAAACTTGTACTTTCTGTCATAGATGTCTGTATGACTTGCAGTTTTACAATAAATACGTATTATGATCATCAGAACAAAGGAAGGAAGAGGGGTCGACCAAAATACAAAGCAGCAAGCAAATTAATCCTCCATAAAGCTGGTCAAACAGAAGATACAGAAGTCTATAGATCAGTGGTTCTCAACCCTCCTAATGCCACAGCCCTTTCATACCGTCCCTCATGTGGTGGTGACCCCCACCCATAACATTATTTTCGACGCTACTTTATAACTGTAATTTTGTTACTGTTAATGAATCGTAATGTAAATATCTGCATCTTCTGATGGTCTTAGGCGACCCCTGTCAAAGAGTCATTCAATCCCCAAATGGGTCGCGACCCACAGGTTGAGAAACCACAGCTATAGATGAAACACTGATCCCCAAAACAGGGACAGAATTATCCAAAACCAACTTCTTCTTCTTCCCAGAGGCCAGGCTGGGGGCTGAGGCAGCCACCACTCGGCACCAGTACTCGAAGTGGACCCCAGGTGTGCGGGACCCTGCACCCTGGCCTGGGTGTTGCCATACCAAGAGCCTGCCATTGGCAGATGCCGAGAGGGGAACCCAGGCCTGCCGCAGAAGGGCGAGGCACGGGTCTTCCGGAAGGTCGCGCTGCGGGGAGACACTCTACACAGCGATTTCCCGCGTCAGGAGCGTTCGCTTTCCCGGCACCATTAGGACTGGACATGATGAGGAGCCTGTGCCAGTCAGGAGGACCGGAGCCACAGAAAACAGCCCTTCAGTTCAGCCGCACACAGCAGCCCGCGAGAGCCATTCAGGCCGTTAGAGATTTCACACAGTAACTTCCCAAATACCCAGCGTTCTGCAGTGGAAATAGTGGGACTTGGGTTCAGCCAGAATCGGGGCGGTCTTATTTTCGGGGGTGGGGGTGAGGGATGCCTTATATGACAGCTAGAGGCAACACTGGAAGTAGGTCTTATTTTCGGGGGAATGTCTTACTTTCAGGGAAACAGGATAGAACCCCTTCATGTCCTGGCACTGGGAGGCGTCTTCCCCCGTTTCCATGCCATCGTACGTTTGCCCGATTTTATGTCCCAACGGCCATTTCACCGAGAACGTGCCAACATGGTATTATATACACGTACTTCCTTCCTCGGCTCCCTAGGAGGCCTGGCGAGCAGTGCTCTTGAATGAAGATGAGCTCCGGTAACTAGTCTGTTACAGATTTCTGAACATGGGAAGGCTTTGCATTTAATAGGCTTCCTAGTTTATGGAAATCTCCTAACCTACCTGGTAATGAAGCAGCAGACAAACAACATCTGGGCAGATATTTATCTTGTTAAGTTAAACATGCACCTGGCCCCTTAATTATGAACTGTAATTGACAACTTCATCACGGCAGCGCACTTTTCTGTCCATGCCACAGTGGTGCCCGTAATTAGGTAATAATTAATGGTTCTTTAAGTGCATTCTTTCCTGTGAGTTCCGTTTCCACGGCGTGTCTGTTTAAAGAGCAACCGCTCGGTTTTGCCCGCGTAGGCAAATGTTGGGATGAAGGAAGACCGCCGCGCTTACCGCGGGGATCTCAAAGGATCATCTATAATCATATCTGACCTTTCTCCTGCTCCAGAGGGTGTTCGTTTTATTGTCACTCAGCCTTCCCAAATAACCATAAAGTTTTAGAGCTCATTATGGACACCAAACAAATATACGTTCACGAAGAAGATATTTATCATCATGTCACACATAACAAGGAAATGTGTAAATAGATCAATAACCGACCTTGGGGGAAGGATGCGTAAATTATGGTGCCTGCACCGAACAAAATATTATTTTTAAGATGTTTAAATAATCCTGAAGATTATAAAAATGTGGGAAAGTCATCAAATTAAGAAAAAGAACATGAAATGTTCTGATTATCATTTTATAAAAGACGTATGTCACTCGACAAATAATGGAAGAGAAAGGTTTAGTAATGCCCAGAAATGAAAATTATTTCACTAGGACCCAGTAAAATGCATGTTTTCTTATTTTACTTCTTTTCTGTTATTGTTGTTATCCTCACCTGAGGATACTTTTTCCACTGATTATCTTTTCTAGAGAGAGTGGAAGGGTTGGGGAGGGGAGAGACAGAGAGAGAGACATCAGATGTGAGAGAGACACACTGATTGGTTGCCTCCTGCAGGTCAAACCTGCAACCCAGGTACGTGCCCTTGACCTTGAATCAAACACACACCCTTCCGTGCATGGACCAACACTCCACCACTAAGCAACATTTGCCAGAGCCTACTTACATTTTTTAATGTAACACATCCAGAAGATACAGAAAGATGTGCATTGAAAAGTTAATGTCCACCTTAAGCCTGTCCCCCAGTGACCTTGTTCCATTTCCTAGGAGAACAATTTTTCTAGAAAGTTCCAGTTTTTGTCACTTTTTGTATGTGGTTCTAAAGACAGTTTATGAATTTATAAAAATGTATGTACACAGATTTTTTCATACGAATGGCGGCAGTAAGAGCCCACACATTGTCCCATATTCTCTGTCAGTATCTCTTGGAATAATTCCATGTCATTACACAGGAAAGCTATCTAATTATCGTTAATGGTCATGATGTTTTATTATATGAGTTTATCACAATTTATTTAACCACCCTGTATTCGTGTACATTTAGGTTCATTACAGCCTTTTGCTATTTGAAATAATGTTCCAGACAATAGCCAAGGTGATACATTTAAAATGTAAATGAGATCAGACTTCTGATTTAAAGATGGCATTATAAAGCTAAATTTTTTTCCCTTTATTTCCCTGGAAATCTTTGTAAAGTGAAAAAAACAATTGGAAATATAAGCCCAGAAACCACAAACATTTGCTTTGTAGCAAAAGAAGGAGGAGGAGGAGGAAGAGGACGAGGAGGAGGAGAAGAAGGAGGAGGAAAGAAAAATCCCACGTTTGTCTACCCAGTTCATAGAAAAGAAACAAAGGTTAAATGAACTTATATACCAAACCCTGGGTTATAAGAAAAACCTTACCTCACTTTACACAGAGCCCTTAATATCCTTCTACAGAAACCACTGGTCAAAAGCTTGTTGTATTTCCTTTAAAGATTTGTCATCAGAGATTCATGCTTCTGACAATCAGAGAGCAGCTGGTTTCAGACCAACTCTCGCACTAAAATCACCTAGGTGTACCAGGGACTGTGTCTTTTAAATGCGTATTTGAAGATATGCGAGAATTACAAAGGCAGTGAGGACTTGAGGGAGCAAAATGTTGGAGAAAGGACATTTACAAAAAGGTGAGCTTGACATTAACTTCCTACCGCTTTCCTGGTCAAGGACTCCGATAATTCACAAGTGGTGGCCGAGAGACAGGCTGAGCAAGGATTTCCTACATTCTTAGAAGACTTGGGGGAAATAGAGGAGGTGTCCTAGCAAACACCCCAGGATTTCCACTGAAAGCCCTACAGGAACGACACTGCAGTAATAAAAATGAACCAGAAATAGGCCATCCCTTACCAAGTCTGAAGCCCAGCTTTCAGTTAATTCAGTATGTGATGGAACTAACGTGGTGGTATTAACATGACTACCCTACCCTAACTGCTTACCAGACGCAACAAGAGATCAGCTCGAGGCATAGGTCACACCCACCAGAGCATCTCTAAAGATACACTTAATATGGGGATTTGGTCAAAAATTGGTTCCATCAGGAAATCAAACCAGATGGCTTAAATCATGGAGGGAAAACAAAGAGCAGAAGTAGAGCCAAAGGTAACTCAATTAGGGTTTTATCAGACATGGTCTTTAAAATAAGTGACTATTGCTGTTCAAGAAATTAGATGACAGGATGGTAGATTTAATTAGAAAATTTTACAACAAAATAAAAAATAAAACGTAAAACAGACATTGAAAACAGATGTGCCTGGACCTACAGCACCACTTCTGTCAGCAGAAGGCTGAGGAACTGAAAGACCGGTAGAAGCTCCACAATCTGAATATTGCCAACCCATAACAATTGGGTTAATATAACAAAACAAAACAAAAAACCCAGATGTGTCTAACAGCAGTCTGTGCCTATATACTATGTATGTAGAGATTATAAATAAATATGGATGCAGGGAGAGATAGAGAATGTTTTCTTGTTGTTGTTTTTTCAATATATTTTTTTATTGATTTTTCACAGAGAGGAAGGGAGGGGGATAGAAAGTCAGAAACATTGATGAGAGAGACATCGATCAGCCGCCTCCTGCACATCCCACACTGGATATGTGCCCACAAGCAAGGTACATGCCCCCAACTGGAATCAAACCCGGGACCCTTCAGTCCACAGGCCAATGCTCTATCCATTGAGCCAAACCGGTCTTGGCAAGAGAATGTTTTAACGGGGGAAGGATCAGGAGAAAATATTAAAAATGAAGCATGAAAAAAATTTAATGTATAAGTCATATCCAAAATTTTAATGTGTATAACTGTATTCTCGGAGAGGATGTAACACATAAATGGGACTGACGCCATTTTTGAAGTGATACTAGATAGAAATGCTTTAAACTGGTGAAAGATATCAAGCCACAGGTTTAAGAAACACTATAAGCTCCAAGCAGGAAAATATAAAGGAGAAAAAAAAACACACCTGGATTTATCACAGTAAAACTTCTGAGAAATAAATATAAGTAACAAGAAAAGTGCATTGAAAATAACTAGTGGGGAAAAGAAAACATTTCCTTCACTAAAGCAAAATAAGAAATAATGCTTACTCTTCAATGAACATGACAGAACCCAGCCAATAATGGAATAACACCTTCAAAGTACTGAATACAAATAACTGGTAAACTTTAGTTCTTCCCAGAGGGGGAAAAAAATCCTTCAAAAAACAAAGAGATATTTCAGACCATAAAAAGCTGAAGGGATTCAGCTGCAGCAGATATACAATAAACAGACGACTAACGTACTAAGGAAAACGATCTCAGATTAATCAAGGGAAATTCACAAAATAATCAAAAGCAAAAGAAAGGTCTGTATGAGAGAGAGTCAAAATAAATGCAATTGTATGAAACTAATAATTGTTCGTAGGGATTAATCGGTGTACAAAATCAAAATGTATACTAAGCATTCCGGGGTCTTTGCACTAACCGAGAAATGGTAAAAGTACTAATTTAAGCTCCATTTTAACAAGTCAGCATTTGAAGATGATATGATTGCATGTAGAAATCTTAAAAATTTACAGATCATTTATAATGCTTGATAAATACATTAGCCCTAACCATTTGGGCTTAGTGAGTAGAGCGTCAGCCTGTGGACTGGAAGATCCCAGGTTCGATTCCGGTCAAGGGCATGTACCTTGGTTTCAGGCACATCCCCAGTACAGGGCGTGCAGGAGGCAGCTGATAAGTGTTTCTCTCTCATCAATGTTTCTAGCTCTCCCTCCCTCTCCCTTCCTCTCTGTAAAAAAAAAAAAAATCAATAAAATATATTAAAAATAAATAAATACATTCAACAAAATTATTTCATGCACAAATTAGTTGCATTCCTTTAAACAAGCAACAACAACAAAATTGCAACGCTCCTAGGATACCAATATTTCTCCGGACAGGAAGGCCAGTGGCTGAAATGGTGCCTGTCCACCCACACCACCCCTGCTCCCCAGAGAACACTCACTCCCATTCGCCTGGTTCACTTCGGCTCAGCCTTCAAACGTGGGGTTCAGCGTCACTGCTGCCTCGCCAGCGTCCATGCCTCCTCTCTATCCAAAACTACGGGTGCTCGGACAAAGGGCAGGCGGCTCAGTGCGCACGGGGAGGAAGGAGGGTGCTGGAGGCAGGTGAGCTGGAGCGGCACTCATTGGGAACAGGTGAGCGAGGAGGGTGGGCATGTGTGGAAAATAGGATGGGTTTTCGGTGCTGGGACTGTCTGGGTTATAAGAGTGTTAGGAAATGAGGAGGGAACTCTCCCATCAAGAGCAGACTGGGCTGGGGGAGGACGGAGAGAAGGAGTGAGTTGTCTTTGAAAGGCAGTGTGAGGTGCCTGTGGAACATCCCGGAGACGCTCAGGACAGGTGAGGGCTCAGGAGTGGAGAACAGCAAACAGCTGCGGCCCTCTGTCTTGCCAGAGTTCACTCTGCGCCTGGAGTTTCCACGTTCCTGCGCCTCCCACAAAACCTCCCCGTACACACACACTGTTCCACACAGGCACGCACACACTCCTCAACCTCTAAAGCAGCGGTTCTCAACCTTCCTAATGCCGCGACCCCTTAATACAGTTGCTCACGTGGTGGTGACCATAAAATTATTTCCGTTGCTACTTCATCACTGTAATCTTGCTACCGTTATGAACTGTCATGTAAATATCTGATAGGCATGATGTATTTTCATTGTTACAGATTGAACATCATTAAAGCATAGGGACTAATCACAAAAACAATATGTAATTACATATTGTGAAATATTTATTTCTAATGACAAATAAATGAAATTTTGTCTTGAATCGTGGTGTAGCATGGGCAACAGTCTTCCTATGACAACAGTAAACTACATGGCTACACTTTGCGACACCGAGGAGCGGTGTGTTGGTTCCTAAGACCATGGGAAATAGGTGTTTTCCGATGGTCTTAGGCGACCCCTGTGAAAGGATCATTCGACCTCCAAAGGGGTCGAGACCCACAGGTTGAGAACCGCTGCTCTAAAGAAACCTAACTGTTAAAGGGGGTAGGGCTGGAGGGAAGGGGTGGGAAGATGAGAAAGACCTGCCCTCACTCACCCAGGAAGGATCTGCCCAGCAGCCATGCAATCCAGCACTTTCCTCTGGACGCCTGGTGCCACCCAGTGGCTGGATCCTGTAACTGGTGGACTTGCCACCTGCTGTGGAGACCCATGCAGGCCTAGGCCGCTGGAGGGGCAGGATTGGGTATTTAAAGAAGCCAGGGAGGAGAGAGGGAGGACGTGATTGGAAAGCAGATGAGAGATTCTTCTGGGGCCCAGGAGGCGTGCATGGGGCTTGGAACGGGGCACCTGGCTGCCCATGGCGGTGCTCTGTCTGCAGTGCCCCCTCCCCAGGGAGGCTGGCTTCTCCGAACCTCGGACCCCTGGCCCACTCCTTTGCCAGAGGAGAAGATCCCCTCGGGGGCCTTCATGCCGTCCCTCGCTGATGTTTTCGTCCCGGTGATTAGCGGTCTTATTACCAGTGCTGGGTATCGCGTTTCTTATTTGGAAATCCAACACGCTTTTAATTAGAGACGCAACAGGAAGAAATACGCCGAGGTATTAATGCCTCTGAAAACCCAGCGCAGCGACGAGCAAGATAATCTCGTAGATAACAGCACGCTGCAAATCACAGGAACAGCCTCCAGTACATAACTCGGTGCGAATCCCCAGAGAGAGGGTCAACAGCTCGCAGCAAAGTGCAGCTCTTACAACGTCTGTGTTATCATCCCCGCGGGGGGCAAATAACACGAGTCGGGACCCCAATGAGCCATTAGTCGTTTTCTACAGTTGCATTTATGTTGACTCCCTCTCATACTGGCCTCACTTTAGAGCAGTGGTTCTCAACCTTCCTAAGGCCTCGGCCCTTTAAGACAGCTCCTCATGGGGTGGTGACCCCCAACCATAAAATTATTTCCGTTGCTACTTCATAGCTGTAATCTTGCTACTGTTATGAACTGTCATGTAAATATCTGATAGGCAGGATGTATTTTCGTTGTTACAAATGGAACATAATTAAAGCATAGGGATTAATCGCAAAAACAATATGTAATTATGTATTGTGAAATATTTACTTCTAATTACAAATAAATGAAATTTTGTCTTGAATGGTGGTGTAGCATGGGCAACAGTCTTCATAGGACAACAGTAAACTACATGGCTACACTTTGTTACACCGAGGAGCGGTGTGTTGGTTCCTAAGACCATGGGAAATAGGTGTTTCCCAATGGTCTTAGGCGACCCCTGTGAAAAGGTCGTTTGACCTTTGTTGGGGTTGAGACCCACAGGTTAAGAACCGCTGCTTTAGGTGGTGATTCTGGTCCAATTTTAAGAACCCCAGATCCAACACTAATGAATCTAATCCAAGTGTCGCTTAGAAAGAAGACTTTCGCCATCAACTCCCAGAAGGGTCCTAAGATTTTTCTTTCCAAGGCATGTCACAGAGTGACCTGAGGTCAGGCGATCAGATAGCCCCTGACCTTGATTATCTATCAAAATGGCCACATTCGCCAAAACCAGTTTGGCTCAGAAGATAGAGCGTCGGCCTGCGGACTGAAAGGTCCCAGGTTTGATTCTGGTCAAGGGGATGGACCTTGATCGTGGGCAAATCTCCAGTAGGGGATGTGCAGGGGGCGGCTGATCGATGTCTCTCTCATCGATGTTTCTAACTCTCTATCCTTCTCCCTTCCTCTCTGTAAAAAATCAATAAAATATATATTTTTTAAATGGCCACATTGCTTTCTTTCCCTGAGTTTGCTCTTGACCTTGGAGCTGGCTGGCGCTGTCCGGTAGAACACAGTGGTAGCAGGAATAACAGGGCTGTCCTATCGGCTGCTGTGGACCCAGGGCCTGGAAGAGCGAGCGACAGTCCCAGGAGGTATTGTCAGCAACGTGTTTGTGGGATGAGTGAGTTTCTCTCCTGTGCGCAGAGCTAGCCCTGACCTCCAGGTATGATTCTCCTCACCTGAAACTAGACGTCGTCTCTCCCGGCCTCTCCTACGGCACAGGTTCCCATCCGGGTCTCCTAGAGGCAGAGCCTTAAGAGAAGACTCTGGGCAAGCAGCTTACGGAGGGGGTGCCCTGGGGAGACGCCCTAGGGGAGCAAGAGGAGCAGGGAGATGAGCAGGGAGAGGAGAGGGGGGGAGCCGCAAAGGTCTTCGCAGCAGAACCAGCCTTCTCAGACCCTGCAGGGAGCTCTGGCCTGTAAGCTGGCAGCAGAGGGTGTCCTGGCCAGAGCAGGGGGCTGGCCTGTCGGTCCCTGCATCACTCAGCCACAGGCTGGGCGGGGTGGGAAGTGGCGGGGGGGAGGGTGGTGTCCCTCAGGCACCCCTCAGTGGTTGTGGGGACAAGGGGGCAGGTGGATGCCATGAGCGGCCACCCCTGCAGCGGCTGGACTGGTGAGGGAGCCCTGGAGGACACAGAGCATCTGCTGGAACACAGACACACACACACACACACACACACACACACACACACACACACACATTCGCCTTCAGTGAGCCCAGCGATTTACCGTATTTTCTGGCATATAAGACTACTGGACATATAAGATGACCCCCAACTTTTCCAGTAAAAATATAGAGTTTGGAATATATTCGCCCTATAAGAAGACACCCAGCGTATAATACGACCCCTGACTTTTGAGAAGATGTTCCTGGGTTAAAAGGTCGTCTTATACACCAGAAAATACGGTATTTTCTTCCCCACAAACAGCGCACTTCTACAGCTCAAGATCCTATCGCCTTCACCTCCATGTCTCCCAAAGCAGGGTCCAGAGGACAGAGCGAACCTGTCCCGAAAACCCGAGGAATGAATGAATGGCTCCATGGGTGTGAAAATCCTTACACACGCATTCACTGCAAAATGATTCCAAACGTGTTTCTTACATGCACGTGGCCCTCAGAAACCATTTGATCGGAAGGGAGTGGGGGAAGGGAGACGTGTACAAGTTCAGTGACGGAAATAGCTTTCCAGGGCGGAGTGTGCTGCCTCACCCCCAGTGGACGGGGCTTCCAGGAGCCGATTATAAATTCCTAACTGGACACACCATGGTGGGCACGCATACCTCAGGCCTGTAACTTCTTTAGTAAAAGGACTTCTTGTGCTTTCTTGTTTGTCTTAGGAAGAGAAAGGGAGGGGGGGGAGGGAGAATGTGAGAGAGAAACATGGATCGGTTGCCTACCATCTGTGCCCCGACCAACCGGGGCTCCAGTCTGCAACCTAAGCCCGTGCCCTGAGTGGAAATCAAACCGAAGCCTGTTTTGTTTTGTTTTGTTTGGTTAGCACAGGATGACCCTCTCATTAACGAGCCACCCGGGCACGGCAGTAAAATCTTAAGCCAGCCTTGTCCACTGTTCCTGTGCGTCTAGGTGAATAGTTGACAAGCTCATCAGTCAACAGAGCCAAATGTCAACAGGACAATGACTGAAATTTCCTTTGAGAGCCGAAAACCCACTTCTGTGATGGGCCACAAAGGTTCAATGGCACTGTATGTGCACGCCTGCACGTGATATTTTGTGGAAGAGCCACACTCAAGGGGCCAAAAAGCCGCATGTGGCTCAAGAGCCGCAGTTTGCCGACCACTGGTCTAGGTTAACACACACCTTTGAAATACCATAAGTAATCCTCTTTCCAGGCCCTTCTAGGTGTAACTACCCTCCTAGAAGCACTTAATCTGTTAATTATCCTGTAATGATTACAGTGGTTCTCAACCTTCCTAAGGCCGCGACCCTTTAAGACAGCTCCTCATGTGGTGGTGACCCCCAACCATGAAATTATTTCCGTTGCTACTTCATAGCTGTCATTTTGCACCTGTTATGAATCGTATCTGTGTTTTCCAATGGTCTTAGGCGACCCCTGTGAAAGTGTTGTTCGACTCCCAAAGGGGTCGCGACCCACAGGTTGAGAACCGCTGCTGTAATCCAATCCCCACCCTGCTTGCTCCCACTTCCCGAACTCTTCCGTATTCTCCCCCTCATTCCAAACGTGTGAGCGAAACTGCAGGACTGTCATTCTCTGGAGCACTGGAGGGCTTGCTTCCAAGCCTGTGGTCGTGCGGCTCAAATAAACTCTTATAAAAGTCGTCTACAGGTTTGGAGCCTCTTACTTTCAATTAAGGGGGGCGGGAAGGAGAGGGAGTAAGTGTGTTTTTCATCTACAGGAAATGCAAAGGGTTAAGTCCACGGTGAAATCCTGCCTGGGCCACATTCCTTCCACAAACAACGTTAGATATCAGTTCCTCCCTGGTGTTAATGATAGGAAACGGTGTAACTTGCTACCCCCTCTCCCACCACCACCCCCTTTATCTCATTTCTGAGTCCTCCTGTGGAGACAAAGAGCTCCTGTGAGCAGTGACCAGCAGAGGGCAGTGCAGACCCACGCACTGATTTTCCTCCCAAGGAAGTGGGGACCTGGAAGGTGCCTACACATTTGGGAGGGAATCTGCTCTCAGCTCCTCAGGCTTCTCATTGGCTGCTGCCTCAGCCGCCAGAGGTCCAGTTAAATGACCGGTGGGTCATGACCTGTCTCAGTATTTCTCTGTTTGTGATGCAAATAAGTGAGGAGGCCGGACCCCTGGCCAGGCCGGTCCCGAGCCCAGAAGACCTACCTTCTGCACTTGGGACTTGCAGGTGGCCTGCCCTGGACCTGGCTGTCACCTGGAGGCGCAGGCACCCTCGGTCTCACACAGGCCCCTCAGATCTCAGCGTTTGGCCCCCTCAGGCGTGGGGCTCCAGCCAGTCCGGGGCCAGGGCTGGCTCTGAGTGAGTCATGTAAGACAGAGTTTCCTTAAACTCACCTAAAGATA
Source organism: Lasiurus borealis (assembly GCA_004026805.1). Taxonomy (NCBI): domain Eukaryota; kingdom Metazoa; phylum Chordata; class Mammalia; order Chiroptera; family Vespertilionidae; genus Lasiurus; species Lasiurus borealis. Next base: position 16,063 of record PVJN01015208.1, on the reverse strand, counting down.
TAACCCATCCCATCTTCCACCTCGTCCCTTCTGCATACCCCTTTCATTCCGTGGAAGGACTTCTTTCCAGAAAAAAAAAAAAAAGAAGAAATATCCTTAACTCGTGGTGTTAGTCCCAGGCCTCCGAAACACATAGAACTACTTTCGCTGCTTCTAATTTTGCTTCTTTACTCTTTTCTTATCCTTTTTGTTCATTAAAATTAGGGCTCAAGAGCAAAGAAAAGCCGAAACTGGTTTGGCTCAGTGGATAGAGCGTCGGCCTGCAGACTGAAAGGTTGCAGGTTCGATTCCAGTCAAGGGCATGTACCTTGGTTGCTGGCACATCTCCAGTAGGGGGTGTGCAGGAGGCAGCTGATCGATGTCTCTCTCTCATTGATGTTTCTAACTCTCTATCCCTTTCCCTTCCTCTCTGCAAAAAAAAAAAAATCAATAAAAACATATATTTTTTTAAAAAAGAGCAAAGAAAAGTAAACTTGCCTTACCCACCCACACCTTCCAGGTATACCAGATGCCTCCAGCAGTCAAGATACAATTCAGGTCAGAACAAGAGGCTGAGAACCCAACACCATCTCCCATGACGGGGAGTGCTGGCCGGGCCAGGAGCACTTTGGGGACCCAGCTGAGGGGGAGTTAAGTGAGAGATGCATTTAGTTGGGGTGACAAATAAGTACTGGACTGTTGCTTCATTATATTGTTAGATTACTGACACCCATCCAGGAATGCTCCTGTATGGACTCAGCGTGGCACACAAAGGCAGAGGGACAGAGAGCATGTCATCACAGGAAAATGTCCTGCAGTCGTTGAAACTGGTTTGGCTCGGTGATAGAGCATTGGCCTACAGACTGAAAGGTCCCAGGTTCAATTCTGGCCAAGGGCATGTATCCTGGTTGCGGGGTGTACAGGAGACGGCTGATCGATGTCTCTCTCTCATCGATGTTTCTAACTCTCTATCCCTCTCCCTTTCCTCTCTGTAAAAAATCAATAAAATCTATTTTTTTTAAAAAAGAAAATATCCTGCAGTGTCAGAGAGATGGAGAGACAACATTTTCCATGTATGGAGCCAGGCAAAAGGTATCGTAGATAATTAATACAAATATGAGGTTATTTGTCTGGATTTTATAATACTTATAGTGGCTGTCAAGTTTTCTATTCTTAAAAAACCCTCATTAGTCTACCAACTTTGAATGTAAATGTTTGATTTTTTTTTTATTAAAGAGGACACTCCCGAAATTCTGAGTTTCAGGAACAAATACCGCCTGGATCTGCCTCTGTTCACGTCAGATGCAGCGGCCACACAGAGCCCAGGCTGTAGTAGGCAGGGAGTCTTGGAACTGTCTGTGGTGCTGGAACCCAAGTTCACTGGCCTCTCTCCATGGTACTTCCTGAGGAAGACTGTCTATGCCAGTGGTCGGCAAACTCATTAGTCAACAGAGCAGCAAACTGCGACTCGCGAGTCGCATGTGGCTCGCGAGCCACAGTTTGCTGACCACTGGTCTACGCCAATAAATTGTGCTCAGGGAGTCGGGATTTTTAACTGAGGTCAGGGTTCATACATAAATGGGTGCTTGGGCTGAAACAGATTTGGCTCAGTGGAGAGAGCATTGGCCTGCAGACTGAAAGGTCCCAGGTTCAATTCTGGTCAAGGGCATGTATCCTGGTTTCGGGCACATCCCCTGTAGGGGGCATGCAGGGGACAGCTAATCAATGTCTCTCTCTCATGGATATTTCTAACTATCTCTCTCCCTTCCTCTCTGTAAAAAATCAATAAAATATATTTTTAAAAAAAGAAGAAATGGGTGCTCAGCCCATGCAGGCACTATAAAAAGAGGAGAGAGTTCAAGAGAAACCACAGAGGACTCCCAAAAGTCAGAGAACCCCACCAGGCAGGGCCCCCAAAAGGGTATCGGCTGAAGAAAAACACTGACCGCCACGCCATGCCTACGTTGAGGCCAGGGGCAGAGAGGAGGGACTGGTAAGGAGGAGGGAGTACAAGAATAGGCAAGACCGGGGTGGGGCTGTCTGCAGGAAGGAGAGACTGACGGAGGGGTGGCTGAGAGGAAGCCCGGGAGACACAGACCCTCCCATCGAGGGTGTGGAGGACACGCTGACCGCGCTGAGACTTCACCCCGAGTCCCCGTGGGAGCGCCTCTCTGAGTCAGCAGGGATCTAAGTGATGGGTTCATACAGGCTTCTGGCATCCGTGAGGATGGGTGGCTGACGGTCAGAATCTCATCTCTGCTTTGAGGTGGATACTCCATTTCTTGGGAAGTTGGGGTGTTTGGACAGTGAGAGAAGGCCAGGGTCCCGGCCCCATGAATGACTTTCATCGGCTTCATGGGGTGAGAGCGGGCCCCCGAAGGAGGCGGATGCGACCACAGGAGTTGTGATGTAGCAGGCAATGGAGTCTTAGGGGTCCATTTCCGTGAGAAAAAGGAGAAAAGCAGGGACCATAACAGGGCAGGGAGGGGGCAGGGCTGACACCTGCCTTTTTACTGAAACACGCTGGTGGGGCGGAGGGGTGACCCCCTTTCGCCTCCCTTCACCCCCTTTCGCACCACAATCCATCATCACTCTTCCAAATGAGCTCAGGCAGAGCATGCCAGCTCAGCCTCGGACCTTCCGACATAATCGCCTTTGTTGTGTGTTGAGATGCTCCCCCCGCCCAGAGACATGTTGAGATCTTAACTCCCTGTCAAGGTGATCGTATGTGGAAACAGGGTCTTTGCAGATCTTATTAATATGCGGTCATACTGGACCAGGGCGGTCTTAGGTCCACTATGACCCGTGTCCCTGTAAGAGGAGCAGAAGACAGGGAGGCACAGAGACACCGAGGGAGAAGGCTGGGCAGTGACTGAGGAATGACTAGAGGGATGTGCCCACAAACCAAGGAATGCCAGGTGCACAGCAGCACTAGCAGCCGAGAGAAGGGCACGGGGCAGAGTGTCCCTCGGGCCTTCTGAGAGCACCACCCTGCCACCACCTTGCTTTTGCACTCCCCGGAACTGGGAGAACGGATTTCTGTGGTCTTAAGCGGCCCGGTACACGGTGATTTGTGATGGCCCCAGGAAAGTGGCTCACCCTTCCTTGGACATGCTCGTTATTTCATACCTCGGTGCATTTCTTCCTGCTGGTACCTCTACATGGAGTGCTCTTCCCCAAGGTGTTTGCAGGGATCCCCGCAGGATGGGCCAATGAGGTGGGGGCAGAATGCCCAGATGCTTACACGCCTGCATCTTGGCTAGGCCTTCCTGGCTGCCCTGCCTCAGCCTACCCTCCCACTCTCAGTGCTAACTATTTATCAATGGCTTTACTGTCTTCCTGACACTTTTCTCCACCTGAAATCGCCTCATTTCTTTCCTTTAGGTAGAAGGCAAGCTCCCTACAGCAGGGCCCTGGTCCCTGAGGCTCACCAGCAACACAACAGCTCCCAGCACATAGTAGGTGCTCAAGAAATGCTTGACAAATGAAGAGCAGGTGTTGAATAAATGAAGGCCACGTGACTTCTTCCCCCCATCCTCCTTCTGATCAAGTTGACACCCCTCAGCCTCTCCTTCAGAGAAATCCAGGAAAATGCTTTTTCAGGGGCCAAGAAACATTATCTCTACATTAGCCTCCTACAAAACTGCATCCTGGAAGTTAGAAGAGCTTGGTGCCTGAATTTCACACGTGCAATCATCATCTCTGCCTCCAGACAGCGCACGGAAGCCCGCCCGCTCTAGTCCCAGACCAGCAGAACGCTGCAGTGGGCGTCCACCAGGGGGCAGTCTAACCAAGCTGAAGACTCAGAGGCATGGACATTGAGTTCCCTGGAAGGCACCCGACAGAAATTAAAACACCAAAAAAAATAAAGCGAACGACATTGTTACTCCGATAATCTCCCAAGTGAAGGCGAGATTAATGTGTAGAAGCTGCGAGGGAGCAGAAGGCACCCAGGAAACGCAGTCAACAGAGAGCAGGGATGGAGGCAGCCGGGGGGGGGGGGGACGGGGGGCGTACAAATGTGCCCTCACACCTCCCCCGCAGTGGTTCCTGTGGGTGGGCATCACCGCTCCCTCCGTTCTGACGGAGGACCCCCAGAGGGACTCTGTGATCCGGGATGGAGACTGCACCCCTGGTTTGTTCCTCTGGCGTAAGGACCACCACCTGCACCCCTAAAGATTTGGGGGATTGAGGCTGTGGCACAAACTACTCTTTGCCGGCCAGAACCATTCTCTCCTTCCAGTGTTATGGGGGTGCAGTGAGGTGTGGCCATGTGATCACCTGTTAGCCAATGAGACGTGAGCCGATGCCAGACTTCTTTAAAGAGAAGTGACTCTACCAGAGAGAGATCATCTCCCTTCCCTCCCTCCCCCTATTCCCCCACCCCCTGGGTCTGTGTCTGAAACGGCCGGCCAGCCACCCAGCTTCCCAGCCAATGGCCTTTCTGGATGCAGGTCACCACGCTAACCCCGCATGGATGCGCTATCTTCCAAGTGGCCAGCCCATCCCGGAGGGCCTGGCTCTGCCCTCGCCCGGGCCTGCAGCGGACGCTCATTATCCAGGGCTTTGTAACCCCATCACCACGTGAGAGGCACCAGGAAAAACGAGAAGACGTTTATTGAGGCATCTACAGCAGTTTGACACCCGCCACATCCCGGACGGGGCGTGAGCACGGCGCTAAGAGTGGCAGCGGCAGCGGGGGTCGGCGTGGCTGGTCAGACCGAGCGAGAGGGCACCGGGCTGACCCGGCTCCCACAGGGGCCCCGGAGCCGTGTCTGGGACGCCCGGCGCGGTCCCACGCTGGTCCTCACAGGGGCAAAGCGACAGGAGACGGACACGGCACGAGACACGCGTGGCCAAGCGCACACACCCCGGGACTGGGGTTCAGGGAAGCGGAGGGAGTGAACGGGCACTCGGCCCACTCGAGGGCCGTCACAGATCTCGGGGGGTTCCCACGGGTGGCAGGGGACGCGAACAGCACCCACTTGGAGGTCCCCATTCTCACCCAATCGCAACCTGACCCACAGATGGAGACGCACCTGCCATGCTATCCATCTCGGCCTGCCCGCCTCGCCCTGGTGCTGGGAGTTTCTACAGGCGGGATGGAGGTTACCCCAGGAGGACTCGGGGCAGTTGGCAAAGAGCACAGAGAGCCTTTCGGGGTCCTCCTCCCTCCCCCCAATAACCACTCCCACACGAGCGTGGTCACCAAAGCCCTTTCTCACGGGGTCTCACTGCAGCCCCTTCCCTGGCCCGTGGACAGACGCACAGCGTGTCCTTCCTCCTGTTTCCCCGGGTGGGAAGCAGCGGCCCAGAGAGGTTCAGCCAGGCAGGCACACAGGTCCCCCACATCACGGTGACCCCACCACCCTTCTGCACTCTGGAGTCCTGACAACTCCTGTGGCCAGAGCCCTGGCCTGCGCCAGGCGGAACGGGTCCTGAACAGAAGCTTCCCTGAGGGTCTCGCACCCCACCCTCGCCCCCCTCCCCGGTCCCGTGCATATGGGCTCCTTCCTCACGCGTATCTGCACCAGATCCCAGTGGGTACAGCGCCAGGCTCGGCCCTCCTGCCATTCTTCACCAGCCTGAGGGGGGGTTTGACCTCCCAGCTCTAGCGCTTGGTGAGCCAGCCTGAAGGTGCGCAGAGAAGGTGTCAGGGCCAATCAGCAGGGAGAAACCCAGGTCCCCGGTCCCTGTAGGGGCTCCCCCAGGGCGGCCATGGTCATGGTCACGAGGCTCAGGTAGGAATTGATGGTGACAAAGCACTCACTGCTCTCTCTCTGGAGTGGCCTTGAGCGGGGCCAGGGGACTCACAGGAGGACAGGAAGCCTCTCCCAGCTTTCCTTGCAGAAGGGACAGGTCAGGAGGGGGTGAGCACGCCCTGGGGGGGGGGGCTGGGGGTGTCAGGCCTCAGGCACCTCCAGCTCCCAGCCCTGGCCCCCGGAGTAGCCAGCTCGTGGCGGGGAGGGGTCAGAGAAGGAACGACAGACGCATGCCTTTTTACGGAAACATGCCGAGTACAAATGGGAGGGTCAGAGCTGCCCACCACACGGAGACCGGGGCCTGGCCTCAGGCAGAGGGACAGTCCCGAAGCCCTCCGTCCTAGGGACCAGCAGAGCCTCTGAACCCCCAAATCTCATGCTCTGATCCCGCACAGGCTCCCTCCCTGACAGCCCCAGCAACCCTGCCTGAGCCCTGCCGCCCCCAGGCTGGGCCTTTGCGACACTGCCTCACCCCCAGGACGACTCGGCCCCCCTGTGAGCTCGGTCCTGCAGGTTGTAAAGGAAGAATCACCCCCTTCCTGGCGATGACCTGGCAGAAACAGGGAGTCGGGAACTCGGCTCCTCCTCAGTCTCCCCATTCTCCATCTGCTCCCCCTCCTCATCAATTCAGCTTCTTATCCTGTCCACACTGCAATCCGTGCCCAGGGCCCATTCCCCCAGACGACTGGTGTTCAGGCAGAGAATCCGGGGTGCACCGGATGGGACAGGTCACCTAGTCTACTGTCCATTTCACAGATTTGAAAACAAAGGCCCGGAGATGCGAGGCTTTCCCCAGACCTCATGCTCTCGCCCCCACTGCCTGTGACCCTGACGGCCAGCGGCCTCACCTCCTGGAACACCCCAACTGCGGCAGGGACCTCGCTCACAGGACGGGCAATTGTTGGTTCAGAGAGAAAAACAAAGTGACACACTGGCGGGAACAGGGGCCACGGGGACCCAGGCCCCGGGCTCAGGTGGCAGCACCAGGACTGGGGCTGGTTTTGTTCTTGCTGATGGGTGGTCTATACAGGAAGTCACGGCCTCTCAGTGACGCAGACCCTCGGGGGGGGGGGGCAGGGTGAGGAACCAGTCCATGCTCGGGGGGCCTCCCACAATCTGGAGGTGACCACTGTCCGCCCTGGGTCAGGGATGGGTCTGCACACCATGCCCAGGCACTGGCCCAGGTGTCGCTGGCCTGACCCGTCCCTCCAGCTCCCACAGTGGCGTCCACGGGAAGAGGCAGCTGTGCCGTTTCTAAGAATAAACAGCGCCGCCCACACACCCATGCAAACGGGCACATCCAAGCCCCGGTGACGCACAGACAGTGACGCACGCCCTTTCCCCTGGCACGGGAAGGTTACCAGGAGATGCACGAGTCCCCTCATCTCCCAAACGGGGAAACTGAGGCCCGGGGGGGAGCGCTCTGCGCACAGGCCCGCGGTCCCAGCCTGACAGGGGCCGGCCCCAAGTCTCTGACTCCCAGCCGTGGCCCCTCCAAGCCGTTCAGGCCCCTCAAAGTGCAAGGTGGCCAGCGGACACCCCTTTGCATCACACACTTGCCTCCCAGAGTGGGGGAAGCAGGGTCACAAGGTCAGAGGCCGGACGGGAGAACCTCGGCCAGCCTGTCGCCAACGTGCCCAGGCAGGGCAGGCAGCTGCCTCGCCCTCTGATTTTGCCGGGGACCCAAGGCCTCTGTTCTCCAACCCACAGCTCAGCCCTGGCCGGTCGCTCCAACGGCCTCTCCAGCAACAAGCAGCTCACAAGCCCCAAGCCTCTTCCTCTCCTCAGACCAGACACAGCCACCCTCTCTGTCCACTCATGTTCCACCAGCATCCCAGACCACAGCCCAGACCACCGCCGGGAAGCCAGTCCGCAGACTCAGGCAGGGACACCGGAGTGGACACGGCAAGACGCCAGTCCCACACGGTGACCCCACACTCAGGGCGTGTATGGCACTCCAGGGCTTTCCTCCACCCCCACCCCAAACCTGGGTCTAGCCCACTTCCTCCTCCCACTGTGGGGGGCCAGGACTGGCACTGGGGTACCCCATTCCTTCCACCTGCAGCTTCTCCTAAGAGGCGTGGGGATGAGGCTTCCCTTCAGCATCCAGGACACCTCAGCGTCCTTCCTGTGACTCCAGGGCAAGAGCGCACGGGGTCTTGGCCCAGGTCTCAGGGAGACTTCCCAGCTGAGGCCCAGCCCCAGGAGCTAGAGGCTGGGGCTCCTCGGGGTGGCGTGAGGGTAAGTGAGGGGGTGGGGATGGGGTCCCTGGGCCTAGAATGGGGCCCATGGAGGGCTAAGGTGCTTCATCCTATCATGGCTTTGGCTGAGGGGGGGGGAGCTGGTGGGGGGGGACTTGGGGGTTGTGTGTGGTGGACATGGCTGGGAAGCAGTCATCCCAGGCTTCCATCTCTCCTTCCTTCCGCAGCCGACGCCTGGGCAGGAGGGACAGAGCGAGGCCGTGTGAGTCAGGACAAATTACGGAGATGGCGAGGCCTCCCACAGGTCCTTGTCCGGCCGTCGCTTTCCATCAGATGCGCGTTTCCATCTGTGCCATCTTCCCCGGGCCAAAGGACAGCACCAGGACATCCCCCGGCCTCTGACCCCGCACTGGACCGCAGTCTCAGAATGAAGCATCCTGGAGCGGTCCCAAGAGCTGGGGCACCCGGCCACCGAGACGCTGGGCGAGCAGGAGGGACCTCAGGCCTGGCCCACGCTGAAGGCCGCGCTGGCATCCAGGCCTGAGAAGGGCCCCCAACTGACGAGGAGTCCACGCCAAGAGTCAGACACTCTGAGCGGCCGAACCCCCAAAGCAAGGTTCTCTGCCTCAGGACCAGGTCAGGCGGTCGCTGAGGCTTGTGGGGGTGGAAAAAGGGAGGCGGTGGAGCTGGGACCCGCTGGCGTGGGCAGGGACACGGGGACGAAGGGACCGGGATGGCACAAAGTTTGTTTCCACAGCTGAGGAGTATGTACACGGCTGGCTGGGGGCGGGGCCCCGGGGTCCGTGGTGGGCGGGGCCAGCGCCACAACTGGGAGGGGGGCGGCGCACCCTCGGCACCTGCATCCTCCTCCTCCCCCCTCGGGGAGCCCGGCTTCCGGCCCGGGGCCCGCCCCGAGGGAGAAAAGAGGCGACATGCGTGGCCGGCGCCCGCCACGGCCCGGCCCGGCCCGGCGTGGAGGAGAGGCGGGCGGAGGCGGCTCAGGTGGCCAGGTTGTCGGCCGGGAGGCCGGACATGCGGATCTGGGAGCTGCTCTTGCTGAGGATGGAGAGCTGGGTGCCCCCGTTCACGCCGCTGCTGGCCAGGGACGGGTGCCGGTGCTTGAAGTCCACGGCGAAGTAGCGGTTCACCTTCCAGCTCCGCCACTTGCGCTTGATCTCCGCCTGCACCTGCGGGAGCAACACGGAGGGCGTCACCTTGGCCACATCCTCTCCGGTTGGGCCACTGCCTCCCGCCCTAGGGCCTGCCCAGACCAGACCGGACAGGGGTGGGGTGAGGGGGTGGAGACCTCCAGACGTGCCCCACCCGCTCCCCAACTGCAGCCGGCAGCCCCGGGCCCCCAGTGGGACAGAAAGGCTTGTGGGGATCTGACCGAGCCCCAAGTCCACATCACCGCTGAGCCAGGCCCGCGAGTGGCTTCCTGGGTCCCTGGCCTCTCGTGTCCACGGCCAGTGACCAGCCGCCAGGGGCCTTCGGGAAGCTTTATGGCACTGGCCCCGGGTGGACAGATCGGGGCCAGGCGCCCTCCTGCTGACCATCACCAGGGGCTGAACATCAGACAGTGTGGAGCCCTTTAAAAGCCCAGGCGCTCGGACCCTACCCCCCGACAAGCACGTCACCATCTCTGGGGAAGCCCTGCGCCTGTTGGAAAACTGCCCGGGAACTCCAGGAGGCAGTCTGGGCCGAGAACCACAATAACGCACCCCCTGAGCCAATACCTCCCTGCCTTTTGCTCTTAGCGTGGTGTTTGGGGGGAGCACACCCCATTTCTGCCTTTGTGTGCCTCCCGTCCAGAACCTTGGTGGGGTGCACAGCCTGCACAACTGGAAATGGTACTGGCACCCCTCCCGCCCAGCTCCCGGTCCACAGCAGCCCCGGGCAAGCTGTGCACTCTCCACCTCCCCTCTGCCTCTCCCATCTGGCCTGGCCGGGCCTTGCAAACACTGAACCAAATCTTCTTCCTCACGTGCGGAGCGGGGAAGCTCGCCGAGGCTCCCCGCCGAGACCCAAGCCTGGTGTCACGGGTCCTGTCCACGCTCAGAACCACCCGCCCGCCCAGCCCCACCTCAGCACCTCTCTCTGGTCTGGGATCCACTCAAAGCATCACCCTAACAGGTGAGATCTGGGGATGCCAGAGCAGAGCACTGGACCTGAGCATCACTAGAAGGCGCAGGGCCTCTCCCCGGGGTCGCTGCCAAGTCCCCGCCGTCCCCTCTCTGGAGGGGTGGGTGCGGGCCGGCTGCCTGCAGGGAGCAGAGCCAAACTCTGGGCAGCTCCCCACTCAGCGCCCCTGCCCGTCTCAGCCTCCTGAGCCTCAGGCACCGCTCCTCTGCCCTGTCCTTCCTCTCTTTCGGTTCTTCTTTACTAAGGCACAGCCTAGGGGAGCCCTCCCCGGCGGGTCTGCCTCTGCAGCTGATGCCTTTATGGGGGAGGAGGGGGAGAAGGAGAAGGGGGAGGGGGATCTGCTCCAGAGGCTGGGCCTCGGCTGTACAGCAAACAGGAGGAATTCTGGCACAGGGGCAGGATAGTTGGGAAAGCAGGGAGGAGGCTCTCAGGAGACCCTGGCGCCATGCCATCCCATCCCCATGCCCTCTCCCCCCATCAGGTCTGGGCGCCTAGCAGAGCCCCCGTCTGGATTACGAACCCTGGGTGCCAGCAGGTGGCACCCTCTCTGCCCCCAGAGAGCCCACCCCCACTGCTGGGAGGCCAGCGGGCAGGGTCTTACCTCCCCGTTGAGAAAGCAGTAGAGAACAGCCACCACGAAGCCCTGGGGAGAGAGAGCAAGGACACCTGAGCACACACGCACGCCTGCCGGGACCTGCACGCAGGGCGCGTGGGGGGTGGCAGGAGTGACCAGGGAGCAGAACAACACGATCAGATGGGGCACCTGCCTCCTGGGAACCTGGGATGAGGTAAGTTCTGCTACACCCAGACCGACGGCCAGCCACGGCCAGACTGGAGTCAGGACGAGGGAGTCGCTCCCACGGACACCCCTGGCTCCGAGCTCACACCTGCTTGGTCAAGTCCTTCCCTTTCCCCCAGGCCAGCTCTATCCCATTTCCTCCATGAGGCCTCCCCTGCATGCCCCAGAATGTTCTCTAGGCTCCCAGCCAGCCTGCAACCTCCCCCTCCCACCCCCACCCCGGGCAGACCCAGCAGGACAGCAGCCCTGTGTTATACACACCCCTCCCTCGGCCACACGCTCTGCGCACACACCTCGACCCCTGTGAGCGCCTGCTCGCACACAGCAGGGCCCAGCCTGCCACGTTCCTCATGGAATTCTCTGCCTTGCCATTTCTTGTGCCTGGCGGCCTGGCTCCCGGCTCCCACCCACAGTGACGGGAAGACACCGAGTCTTGTCGCAGGAGCCAGAGCACAGGCCGCAGCCAGGACTCGCCCAGCCCCGCCTGGCCGGGTGCAGGTGAGGGCCTGACCCCAAGCAAAAGCTTGGTCTTTGTAGCCCGTTTCCAAAGAATTAAAGTGGGGCGAGGGAGGGACTCAAGGCAGATACAGAGAGCACCTCTCAGACCCTCCAAGTCAAATACGTGTTTAAATACGAGGGTTCATTGCCGAGACTGGTTTGGCTCAGTGGATAGAGCGTCGGCCTGTGGACTGAAAGGTCCCAGGTTTGATTCCGGTTGGGGGCATGTACCTTGCTTGCGGGCACATCTCCACTGTGGGGCGTGCAGGAGGCAGCTGATCGATGTCTCTCTCTCATCGATGTTTCTGACTGTCTATCCCTCTCCCTCCCTCTCTGTAAAAAATCAATAAAATATATTTTTATAAAAAATACGAGGGTTCAGGACAGATTCTCTGCGGGAACCAGGTGGAGAGGGGGGGGGCCACTCCGGGAGCCAGCCCTACCTGCACGGCCACACTGCTCCCACCTGTTCGGCTGCTCACCATGCACCATCACCCCACCTCTCCGTCCTCATTTGTTTACAACCCACCTTCTTACTCCTTCGCAGGCGGAGTCCCCAGGCCCCCACTCTCTCCCGTGGGTCAATTTTCCCGGCGTAGAAGATGACTTTTTAACCCAGGAAAACCTTCTCAAAAGTCGGGGGTTGTCTTATAATTCGGGTGTCATCTTATAGGCCGAGTACAGTGGTACCTCGAGATACGAGCTTAATTCGTTTTGTAACCTTGAGGTGTGGGAAACTATGAGACGCTTGAGTGGCGGTAAACTGGTGGGTCATGTGCAGCCGGCCGATTCGCGCGATGACTCCTATCTCAACTGTTGCTCGTATTTCAAGGCAAAAATCGCTCGCTCGATGGCTCGTATGTTAGGGCACTCGTATCTCGAGGTACCACTGTATATCCCAAACTCTCTATTTAAATGGAAAAGTTGGGGGTCGTCTTCTACGCCAGAAAATATGCTATATGCCCGTGTGCCCTCCCACCAGTTCCGCTCGCTCAGCGCTCTGTGGCCGGGTCCTGTCCCAGGGCCCTGACTGGGGCAGCACCGAGCCCCGGCCTTACAGGGTGCACGGTCCACAGACTGGAGTCAGGACGTGGACACAGAGGTCTCTCGAGGCCACCCTGTGGGCACCCGGAGCGCTGATGGGGGTTGGGGAGCCACCGGCTCGGATCTCCCATCATCCCTCAGCCACTGTGACAGGAAGACACCGCGTCCTGTCACCGGAGCCGAGCGCTCTCCCAGCCTGGCTGGTCTAGTGCTCTTACGGCAGAGAGGGAATCCTGGAGTGGCCCAGTTCAGGTTAAAGAAGCTTCTAGCACCACCAGCAGGTGAGGGCCGGGGCCCTGCACGTACCTGGAAGGAGCCCAGGCCCAGCTCGAACACCAGCCTCTCCCTCTTGCTGACGTACTCGGGGGAGAAGGCGAAGATGGTGTAGTGGATCCCAAACAGCGGGATGAGCAGCAGGGTGGACCGCGCCAGCCGCCTGTGGGGAGAGAGGGCGACGTCTGCTCTGGGGGCCAGAGCCGTGGGGGGCAGAGAGCCCCGGTCCCAGCCCTGTTTTCTCCCCAGAGCCCTGTCCCTGAGACTGCCACCCCGACTTCCGGGTTCTCCCCAAGCACGCAGGCCTAGGAGGGGAGGCCCTCCTAAACAGAGCCCGCACCCCAGAGCCCCCTGGGAGGTGCTGGGGGGACAGCCCCCAGCCTGCAGGGCTCCTGTCCCTCTAGGCCACATCCTGCAGATGCAGTCAACATGCACAAGGGAGTGTGTGACGGACAGACAACCCAGGGGCAAAGCCAAGTCAGGCAAATACAAGGACGGCTTGAGTGACGGCGTGACGGGCCCTGGGCAAAGCCCGCCTTCTCCTGCTGCAAAGGGAGGAGCTCCTAGGCCCACAGGGTCCGGGGCTGTCATGGAGAGGGACAGGGAGGTGCTGAGGGCAGGGAGGTGGTGAGGAGTGGGGGGGCGGGCATGGGCCACAGAAGGAGAGACGTGGGCGGGTCCTAGGAAGGACCTGCTGACCACGGGCACAAACCATTCCCATTCAAGCAGGAGAACCCGGCCACCTGGACACCGAGTCCAAGGGAGAGGAAGTTGGCTGCGTGGGGGTGGAGACCCCGTGCCCAGAAGCTAGCCATCCTGGGCTCCTCTGCCTGCCCCTGGCTCCGGGCCCGGTGGGAGGGGCTCTGCTCTGAGGGGTGGAGCCCAGAGGCCACGTGAGACCTCAAGAGCGTGCACAGCGGTGTCCCTGCGGGCCCTGCTCTGAAAAGGGGGCTCCCCGGGGGGTCTCCAAGCATGGAACCCCATCTCCGCCCACCCCAGCACGCTGGCTGAGTCAGGGGACGAGCGGGAGGCCCTGGGTTGCGCAGGGGAGGCAGTTGGGCATGGGGCTGCTGTGAGATTTGGGGCAGTGACACTAGTGTCCCTTCCTCTTCCCCATCCCAGCTTTTCTGGGGCAGCGTGTTCTGTGGAGTCTGCACTCTGGATCTCAGAAGCAAATCCCTGGAGTCAGTGAGGCCCTGGGCTTCCAGTGGGAGGGAAGGAACGGGGGTGGAAAGAGGGAAGAAAGAGAAGGAGGGAAGGAGAGATGGGGAAAAGGGGAGGTAACCTGGGGAGACCTCCCTGGACCAGGCTCATACCTGGAAGGACGAAGCCCCCCGAGAGCTGGGAGCCCACCCCTCTCCCCGCTGCGGGCGGCCCATTCTGCAAGACCCGGCGTCCTCGGAACAGGGCTGGTGCCAGCAGGACCTGAGCGGGCGCCCAGGCCGGGCCCGGGCAGGGTGCTGCAGGTCTACCCCTCCATCGCCCCCTCTCTCCCTCTCAGGCCGAGGCTCCTGAAGGCGGCTGGCGCCTCCCTGTCCCCGCTGGCCCCGGGCAGCACGTGCCGGCACAGCGCCCACCCCCGGGGCCTGTCCGTGGAGGGACAGATGGCCGCCCGGCCGGTCTGAAAGCCTCCGGCCTCACACTGACGGTGACCCGGGCGCCCGGGCCCTGCTCCTCGCCTGGCACCGGAGCCGGGCACCGAGGACAGCGGGGGGGTGTTAGCTGAAGAATGAGCCAGCTGGCGTGGCTCCGTGGTTGCGCATCCACCTCTGAGCCAGTCGGAGCACCTGCCCGGGGTTTGCGGGTTCGATCCTGAGTGAGGGGCAGGCAGGAGGCAGCCGATCCTTAATTCTCTCTCATCATGGATGTTTCTCTTTCTCCCTCCCTCTCCCTTCCTCTCTGAAATCAATAAAAAAAGAGACTTAGAACAAAAAATGAATGAAAATTTAAAAACAAGAGGCAAGTGGCCTGGAAATGCAGACATGTGTTCACCTTGGGGCCCCACAGTGACGCTCCCTCAAGGGGCTACTTTACAAGAGCAGCCTAATTTGGGGGGTGTGGGCGCCTCAGAAGGGAAGGTGCCCAGGGACATGCCTGTGCTCCCTGTCTCCCTCCCTCCAGCTCTTCTCCCCCAAAGGGGCCCGCTCCCTGGGACTTTTCCCTGCAGTTTGAAAGCGCCCTGGACACCACAGGGCCCCCTCTCCAACCCTGTGGCAGCGGGGGATGGCCAGGGGTCAGTGTGTGAGACACCGTGACCTTTCGGGCAGGGGCTCCGGCCCTGCCCAGCCCCTGGCGACTGGTATCGGGGTGCCCACTGCACAGCCTGGGTCAGCACCTTCCCTCTGGCGGCCCTGAGGCTGCCCGGAACAGGTGGAGAGACTCTGCTGGGGACCCAGCGCCTCCCAGGGACCCTCTGGCAGATGGGGAAGTGGAGGCGGGTGGACAGATCCCTCGGACCCAGAGCTCTGGGGCCTCTTCTGCCCTTCAGAGCTGGCCAGAGGCCTTCAGGGTGTGGGCCTCGGGACGGCCCTCTGAGGACGGTCACAGAGTGACCATCGGATCTGATGAGCCCACAGACAGTGACACGGGCCCCTGGCATCTGTCCCCTGCCCTCAGGGGCATGGATGGCAGAAAAACACCAAGATCAGCTTCCCGCCTTAAAAGGATGTCCACCAAGGGAGGCGGCTGCTCGGGCCAGAGACACCCCTGGGGTTCAAGCCCTGTCCCTGCCCATGATGTGACCTGGAGGGAGCCCCGTCACTTCTCTATGCCTCAGTTTCCACATCTGTAAGATGGGCATCAACAAGTACCCACCTCATCAGGTGGCGGTGGTGGTAGGAGCTCAGAGAGTGAACACAGACCGGGCATTCCCGGTGAGGGAGTTAGCTGCCGTGAGGGTCCCTGTCCCAGCTGGGGGACCCCCCTCCCTATGAACTCCAGCTCTGAGACCCCCCCAGAAATAACCGAGCATTTCCCACGCCTGGACCACGAGAAGTCAGACATTTGGGGGAGACCACACATCCAGGCAGCAGCCAAGCCCCAGCGGCCTCCCTTCCCATGCCACGACCCCCCGTCCCCCAAGAGTGCAGAGAACTCACAAGATACACAGAGGTCAACATGCAGCAGCCAGAGGGGGGAGGGGGCTGGGGGCCAGGGGGGCACTGCGCTCTGCTCTCCCCCGCCCCGCGGCAGGACGCGGGCTCCAGGCAGCGGCGGCATGCGGCCCCCTCCCCTCCAGGACACGGGCCACAGCCACGCACACTTACAGAGTAATGGTGGACAGTTCTGACATCTTGCAAGAGTGCTGCTGAGCCCGCTCTGGCCTGCAGTAGCATTTCTGCACGCAGCTGCTGGTGTGACAAGAT